>JARHVA010000950.1:1082500-1097500 GCA_037957365.1 Torreya grandis
GGTGAATATGCAAAGCTTCTCTGTTCCATCTGACAATCTTTCTTTTAAAATAACACCCCAATATAAGTCTGAAGCATTTGTTTCAATAATTTTTAACCCATTACCTGTCAAGGCAAGAGGAGGCAACTTTTGACAGTTTAACTTTATCCTTTGAACAACTTTAGTCATTTCTTCAGTCCATTAAAGAGGATTTTTTGACAATATCTTATTAAGCAATATTCTGTCCTCAGCTACATAATAATAGTAGCCAGCGATATAATTTACACAGCCAAGGAACTACTGCAACATCTTTTTATCTTGGAGTTCATCAGGAAAGTTTTGTATATTATTTAATACATGTTCTTGTATTGAGATTTCTCCTGATTTAATAGTAATGCCTAGAAATTCAATTTCATCTTTGAAGACTGACATTTTATTTTCATACAAAACCAGACCATTATCATATACTATCTGGTAAAATTGTTGTAGATGATCTAAATGTTCCTTGGGAGATTTTGAGAAAACTAGGATATCATCAATATAAACAATTATGAATCTAGACACACCTGAAAAGATTTTATTCATCATATCCTGAAAGATACTAGGAGCAGTTTTTAAACCAAATGGCAACACATTCCATTCATACTGACCGAATGGAGTGATGAAGGATGTTTTATATCTATCTTCCTCAACAACATGTATTTGCCAAAATCTTGATTTCAAATCAAACTTACTATATATCCTACTGCCATGAATCCGTTGAAGGATTTCATCTTTAGAGGGTATTGGATGCTGCACAGGTAGAACATACTTATTCAGAGGAATGTAATTTATTACTAACCTCATTTTTCCTCGAATCTATTCTAATCTTTTATTGACATAGAAGGCTTCACAAGCCCATGGGCTAGTGGAATCAATAATCAATCCTTGTGCTTTTGACTGCTGGATTTCTTCAAAGCATTCTTCTCTCAGAGATGGAGACATACCTGAGTGATGTGCTTTGAACTTGGGTTATATGTCCTTTCCATCTTTATCTTTCACCATTTTTAATTCAATTCTGCATTCATGAAACTTTCTATGTCTGAAAGCTAAAGGATCTTCAGAGCAACAATCCTTTTTTATCTTGCTAACAATAGGTTCATTGCTACTATGACAAAGATTTACCTTTTGATGAATCCACTAGGTATTCACTGGATTTCTTGTCTTTTCCTTCAGAGGAATTCTACATTCATATCTAGAATTTTTATACAAATACTTCTGAGCAAGTATAATTTCATGAGGTTGGATTGTAATGGGATAAAAACTTGCCAGATTATCAGATCCAATCATCATGTCATATATAGGCATCTCATGCTGAACTCCTTTAAACTGAAAAATTGAGTCATTAACCAAAACTGGTATGACAACAGAGAGTTTAGAAACAACTATCTTTGTGGTGAATCTTAGCCTATGAAAGTCAGCTTTCCACATATCAGGAGGAATAAAATGATACCTTGCCAGAGAGATATCTGCACTAGTGTCCAGCAACACATCAAGAGTGTATGGCTTGAAACCATCCCATTTGATCTGAAGTTCACAGACAGGATTATTATTAGTGTGAACAAAGAGTTGATGAATATTATTATTAGTAGAGGTTCCCCCCCTCAAAAAATTGAGATTTTGTCTCATTGGAGACATGGAGGAGTTCAACTTCAAAGAGCTGTTCATGTTCATCTACTTGGGCTTCTTCCTTGAGAAGTTCTTGCAACTCTTGCTGAGCTTTGACAATAAATTGTTGAAGAAATGAAATATGCTTTGTTTGCCAAAGAGTGTGATCATAGGTGTCAGGTTGATAAGCAACGTCAACCTGAGAAGGCTTCTGAGAGTATTTCTTAGAAAGAAGGCCTTTCTGTTGTTGCTGTTGAGCAATATGCAAAGAATATTTCTTCTCAATATCAGCAATTTGTTGTTGGAGGAACACTTTATTAGAAATCATATAAGTTGGAAGATTATTATATCTTTCTTTAAGAAAGGAAATATGATGAGAAAGACTAAGAGTATCTAAAAACTGAGCAGAAATAATATGGATTTGAAATCCTATGTTAGAGTCATAATCTGAAGAGGTGGTTGCAGTACTGGATTCAACAAAATTCATATTGTTTTGATTTTAATCACTATCTAAACTTTGCCAAGGAATATCAGACTCATATTGGATTCTTTCATCCTCAGAAAGGAGGACATAGTGATCTTCATCAAGTTGATGACTATCTAAGAAATTAACTTTCTTAGAGTTCTTGCCTTTATTAGGATACTTATTAGCATAATGTTCTCCTCCACAAAGGAAACATTTTACAGTTCTCTTCTGAAAACCACGTTTTCTTTTTCTGAATATTCTTTTAGAACCAAATTTCTGAAATCTTTTCTTAGGTTTCCATGGTTTACCCTTCTTGTGGCTAAAACACTCACAAGACTAAGACTTTTCCTTTCTTCTGTACATCTTATACTTATGAGCATCTGTGCAACCAAAATGATCACTTAAAGAATTACAAAATTTGGCTCCAATCTGTTTAAGGAACTTCATAGTTTCTTTATGTGCTTTTCTTTTTGCACACATGTTTTCATTGACTGCTTTGATATTTTGATTAATCCTACCATAGGACATTGTCTGAAATTGATTACCCATAACAACTTTGTATTTAGTAGCAAAATATTTAGGAAATGATTCAACATATCTGATATTATAGGTAGGATTGAAGATTACACCAAAATTGTAAAACAAATTTTCCATGTAGCACATGTATTCATCTATTATGGTCATATTACATAACTAGGGTTTAAGAAACTTAGCTTTGTCGGCTTCCTTTTCATTATCTACAACACCATCAAATTTTGAGAAAAGAGCATTGCATAGGGCTGAAACAGGTTTAGGATGATGGGTTATACCATCTTGAAATGCTTGTCCACAAGCATCCCACCATTCTTTGATATTCCCTATAAAACCATTGGCTATCTACTGGGTAACATTGTAGGGATCTTTCTTGAGACCAAATATCTGTACACTAGCCCATGAGAGCATGGTGTGTATCATTTCTCTCTGTCTTTCTGGTGGTTCACAATTAAACTTCCAGAAAAAGGGTTGGAGATTAAGAGTTCTAATTTGGGAATCTAATGGAGGTCTGGAGGATTCTCCTATTTCAAAATAACTTTCCTTTTTAGCTTCTTCTATCTTAGCCATTCCTATTTGGAAAATTTTATCAGCTTTTCTTTTTGTATCAGGAAGGCTCTTGGTGTTAGCTTTAAGGATTGACTCTTTTTGAAGTCTTACTACACTTGCTAAGAAGTCATATTTTGCTGATAGTTAGTATCTTCAAGAGAAAATAATTCTATCTGAGATTTCGAGGATTGGCCTTTATCTTTTGTATTTTCAAGGATCTCAAGTATAGCAGAGATATTATGATTCTAACTAACAATTTCTCTAACTATGCTTTCTGAAACTGAAGATAACTGCTTTAAGTCTTGATGACTTTCTTCTAGCTTTAGCTCAACAGAGTTTATACTAGTATTAAATTGTTTATGATTTTAAATCACAACATTTTCTTGATCTATTATGGTTTCCAAATGTATATTAGCAGCTTGTTGCTAATTCTTAATAGTACAGAGATCAGTATCTAATTTTTGGATAACCTGATGATGTTGTGAAGCAACATTATCATCTAGAACTTTGATAGCTCTAGTGATTTCAACTTCTGATATAACTCAATACTTTTCATCATGATTGAGATCTTATCAAGACTAGTTTTTATATCAAACATTCGCTTATTCAAGCATTTTGTAACTAGATTATTCCAATTTAGCAGTTTAACTTCACTAGGCTGGTTAAGGCTTTTATCTGATGTCCTTAAGTAATACATTTGCGATCTAAACTTTCCATCTGGAGAATACTAATTGAAATTTTTAGTTTTTGGACATTCTTTTTCTGTATACAACTCATCTCCTTGAGGAGTCTTCCATATATGACCTTCTTCCTTAGAAATGCTAGGAGTTGCTTCCATGTTGACTCTTCTATCTTGCACTAATAGTTGTTGATTTTTATCAATAAGTTTCTAGATAGCTATATCTCTCTTGACCATGTTTATACTAGACTGAGTAGGATGAGAAAGGAGTTTTTGATAGTCTAAGCAAAAGTACGAATCAACCTAAGGGTCATGGATCTTCTTAGTATGTAAATAATGACTGGAAGTTACTGGCATAAGTTGACTAGATTGGATGTTCTGCATATGGTCTTTGAGATTGTTCAGAGAGTCAAATCTGATAATGGACTTGTTTGGAAGGTCTTTTATGGAGGTGGTGAAAGATAAAGATCTTTGTGGAGTCTGGACAAAATCAGTATCAACAATCCATTTTTGGGGAAACTTGATTTTAGACTAGTTGATGGATTTAGCAGGAAGTATTTGGTTGTTTTTGGTAGCTCGACTCACCATGCTTTTGCTAGGTTCAAGAGTATGCTTAATAACAAGATGCAAGGTATTAGTTAGGTGATACAGGATTTTATATTTAATAGTGAGAGGACAAGATCCAGGAGCATGTCGAGGCCATGAATTTGAAGGAAAAGCTTAAGAACTTTATTCAAGTTTGATTCTTGGTGTATCACAACTGGGTAACTGGGATAAATAGTGGTGTAAATAGGACCATCGTGTAAACCATTTTGGACAGCATTCTGGAGACAGGAACTAAAAGAAGTATGATGATTATCAAGAAGATAGGCTAAAAGACTTATATTCAAACCATGTCTAAATAATGGAAAAATATAGAAGCGTTGTATTTAGTAGCAAAATATTTAGGAAATGATTCAACATATCTGATCTATTGGTGTTTTCCTATTATTTAGACATGGTTAGATAATAAGTCTTTTAGCCTATCTTCTTGATAATCATCATACTTCTTTTAGTTCCTATTTCCAGAATGCTGTCCACACTGGATTACATGATGGTCCTATTTAGACCACTATTTCTCCAAATTACCCAGTTGTGATACACCAAGAATAAAACTTGAATAGATTTCTTAAGATTTTCCTTCAAACTAATGGCCTCGACATGCTCCCTGGATCTTGTCCTCTCGACATTAAATATCAAATCCTATATCGCCTGACTAATACCTTACATCCTGCTATTAAGCATACTCCTGCACCTAGCAAAATCATGGTGAGTTGAGCTATAGAAAACAAAAAAATACTTCCTACTGAATCCATCAACTGGTCTGAAATCAAGTTTCCATAAAAATGGATTGTTGATACTGATTTTGTCTAGACTCTGCGAAGATCCTTATCTTTTGCCACCTCCATAAAATACCTTCCAGACAAGTCCATTATCACATTTGACTCTCAGAACAATCTCAAAGAACATATGCAGAACATCAAATCTAGTCAACCTATGCCAGTAACTTACAGTCATTATTTACATACTAAGAAGATCTATGACCCTCAGGTTGATTCGTACTTTTGCTTAGACTATCAAAAACACCTTTTTCATCCTAATCAGTCTTGTATAAACATGGTCAAAAGAGATATAACTATCCAGAAACTCATTGATAAAAATCAACAACTATTAGCGAAAGCTAGAAGAGTCAACATGGAAGCAACTCCTAACAGTTCTAAGGAAGAAGGTCATATATGGAAGACTCCTCAAGGAGATGAGTCATATATAGAAAAAGAATTTCAAAAAACTGAAGATTTCAATCAGTATTCTCCAGATGGAAAGTTTAGAGCTCAAATGTATTACTTAAGGACATTTGATAGAAGCCTTGACCAGCCTAGTGAAGTTAAACTGCTAAATTGGAATAATCTAGCTACAAAATGCTTGAATAAGCGAATGTCTGATATACAAACTAGTCTTGATAAGATCTCAGTGATGATGAAAAGTATTGAGTTATATCAGAAGGGTGAAATCACTAGAGCTATCAAAGTTCTAGATGATAATGTTGCTTCACAACATCATCAGGTTATCTAAAAATTAGATAATGATCTTAGTACTATTAAGAATCAGCAACAAGCCACTAATATACATTTGGAAACCATAATAAAACAAGAAAAGGTTGTGATTTAAAATCAGTAACAATTCAATACTAGTATAAACTTTCTTGAGCTAAATCTAGAAGAAAGTCATCAAGACTTAAAGCAGTTGTCTTCAGTTTTAGAAAGCATAGTTAGAGAAATTATTAGTCAAAATCATAATATCTCTGCTATACCTGAGATCCTTGAAAATATAAAAGATAAAGGCCAATCCTTGAAATCTCAGATAGAAGTATTTTCTCTTGAAGATACTGACTATTAGCAAAATATGAATTCTTGGCAAGATGTATTAAGACTTCAAAAAGAGTCAATCCTTAAAGCTAAAGCCACGAGCCTTCGTGATACGGAAAGAATAGCTGATCAAAATTTCCAAATAGGAATGGCTAAGGTAGAAGAAGTTGAAAAGGAAACTTATTTTGAATGGGAGAATCCTCCAGACCTCTATTAGATTCCCAAATTAGAACTCTTAATCTCCAACCCTTTTTTTGGAAGTTTAATTGTGAACCACCAGAAAGACAGAGAGAAATGATACACGCCATGCTCTCATGGGCCAGTGTATAGATATTTGGTCTCAAGAAAGATCCCTGCAATGTTACCCAGTAGATAGCCAATGGTTTTATAGGGAATATCAAAGAATGGTGGGATGCTTGCGAACAAGCATTTCCAGATGGTATAACCCATCATTCTGAACCTGTTTTAGCCCTATGAAATGCTCTATTCTCAAAATTTCTTGGTGTTGTAGATAATGAAAAGGAAGCCAATAAAGTTAAGTTTCTTAAAGCCCAGTTATGTGATATGACCAGAATAGATGAATACACGTGCTACATGGAAAATTTGTTTTACAATTCTAGTAAAATCTTCAATCCTGCCTATAAGATCAGATATGTTGAATCATTTCTTGAATATTTTGCTACTAAATACAAAGCTTCTATAGGTGATCAAATTTAGATATTGTCCTTTGGTAGGATAAATCAAAATATCAAAGCAATCAATGAAAACCTGTGTGCAGAAAAAAAACACATAAAGAAACTATGAAGTTCCATAAACAGATTGGAGCTAAATTTTGTAATTCTTTAAGTGATAATTTTGGTTGCATAGATGCTCATAAGTATAAGATGTACAGAAGAAAGAAAAAGTCTCAATCCTGTGAGTGTTTTAGCCATAAGAAGGGTAAACCATGGAAACCTAAGAAAAGATTTCATAAATTTGGTTTTAAAAGAATATTTAGAAAAAGAAAACATGGTTTTCAGAAAAGACCTGTAAAATGTTTCCTTTGTGCAGGAGAACATTATGCTAATAACTATCCTAATAAAGGCAAGAACTCTAAGAAAGTTAATTTCTTAGATAGTCATCAACTTGATGAAGATCACTATGTCCTCATTTTTGAGGATGAAGGAATCCAATACGAGTTTGATATTCCTTGGCAAAGTTTAGATAGTGATGAAAATCAAATCAATATGTATTTTGTTGAATCCAGTACTGAAACTACCTCTTCAGATTATGACTCTGACATAGGATTTCAAATCCATATGATTTTTGCTAAGTTTTCAGATACTCTTAGTCTTTCTCATCAGATTTTCTTTCTTAAGGAAAGATATAATAATCTTCCAGCTTATATGGTTTCTGAGAAAGTGTTCCTCCAACAACAAATTGCTGATACTGAGAAGAAATATTCTCTGCATATTGCTCAACAGCAATGACAAAAAGACCTTTCTAAGAAATACTCTCAAAATCCTTCTCAAGTTGACGCTACTTATCAGCCTGACACCTATGATCACACTCTTTGGCGAATGAAGCATATTTCATTGCTTCAACAATTTCTTGTCAAAGCTCATCAAGAGTTACAAGAACTTCTCGAGGAAGAAGCCCAAGCAGATGAACATGAACAACTCTTTGGAGTTAAACTCCTCCATGTCTCTAATGAGATAGAATCTCAATTTTTTTAGGGGGAAACCTCTACTAATAATAATATTCATCAACTCTCTGTTCACACTACCAATAATCCTATATGTGAACTTCAGATCAAATGGGATGGTTTCAAGCCATACACTCTTGATGTGTTGCTAGACACTAGTGCATATATCTCTCTTGTAAGGTATAATTCTATTCGTCCTAATATGTGGAAAGCCAACTTTCATAGGCTAACATTCAACACAAAGACAATTATTTTTGAACTCTCTCCTGTCATACCTGTTTTGCTTAGTGACTCAATTTTTTAGTTTAAAGTATTTCAGCATGAGATTCCTATGTATGACATGATGATTGGATCTGATAATCTGGCAAGTTTTTATCCCATTACAATCCAACCTCATGAAATTATACTTGCTCATAAGTATTCTTTGTATAAAAATTCCAGATATGAATGTAGAATTCCTCTGAAGGAAAAGACAAGAAAGCCAGCGAATACCTAGTGGATTCATCAAAAGGTAAATCTCTATCACAACAGCATTGAACTTATTATTAGCAAGATAAAAAAGGATTGTTGCTCTAAAGATCCTTTAGCTTTCAGACATAGAAAGTTACATGAATGCAAAATTGAATTAAAAATGGTGAAAGATAAAGATGGAAAGGATATAGAAGCCAAGTTCAAAGCACATCACTCAGGTATGTCTCCATCTCTGAGAGAAGAATGCTTTGATCAAATCCAGCCGTTAAAAACACAAGGATTGATTAGAGATTCCACTAGCCCATGGGCTTGTGAAGCCTTATATGTCAATAAAAGATCATAATAGATTCGAGGAAAAAAGAGGTTAGTAATAAATTACATTCCTCTGAATAAGTATGTTTTTTACCTGTGCAGCATCGAATACCCTCTAAAGTTGAAATCCTTCAATAGATTCTTGGCAGTAAGATATATAGTAAGTTTGATTTGAAATCAAGATTTTGGCAAATATAGGTTATTGAGGAAGACATATATAAAACACCCTTCATCACTCCATTCAATTAGTATGAATGGAATGTGTTGCCATTTGGTTTAAAAACTGCTCCTAGTATCTTTCAGGATATGATGAATAAAATCTTTTCAGGTGTGTCTAGATTCATAATTGTTTATATTGATGATATCCTAGTTTTCTCAAAATCTCCCAAGGAACATTCAGATCATCTACAATAATTTTACCAGATAGTATATGATAATGGTCTGGTTTTGTCTAAAAATAAAATGTCAGTCTTCAAAGATGAAATTAAATTTCTAGGCATTACTATTAAATCAGGAGAAATCTCAATACAAGAACATATATTAAAGAATATACAGAACTTCCCTGATGAACTCTAAGATAAAAAGATGTTGCAACAGTTCCTTGGTTGTGTAAATTATATTGCTGGCTACTATTATTATGTAGCTCAGGACATAATCTTGCTTAATAAGAGATTGTCAAAAAATCCTCCTCAATGGACTAAGAAATGACTAAAGCTGTTCAAAGGATAAAGCTAAACTTTCAGAAGTTGCCTCCTCTTGCCTTACTAGGTAATGGGTTAAAAATTATTGAAACAAATTCTTTAGACTTATATTGGGGCGCTATTTAAAAGAAATATTGTTAGATGGAATAGAGAAGCTTTGCAAATTCACCTTTGGAACTTTTAAGCAAGCTCAAAAGAATTACCATTCCACTCATAAGGAAATTCTTGCTGTCATAAAAAGAATTCAAGCTTTTATGCTTTTTGTTGGATCTAAAAGATTTCTTGTTAGATCTGACTTAAATAACCTAATGAGTATTTTGCATTCTACTGATAATCTAAAGAAAGGTTCTATGAGCAGGTTGACAAGGTGGGCTACCTATTTGGCAGACTTTGATTTCATAGTGGAACATATTTTTGGCAAAAAGAATTGTCTTGTAGATTTTGTCTCTAGAGAGTTTAACTCAGAAAAAGGTACCATGACAATTACAGTCATATAAGTCAGAGATGAATTCCATCAACACATTTGGAGAACCATTCAATCAGTTGCATCTCAATTGACTAATGAGATTAATAAGCTTATTAGAGAATCATATGAAGCCTCAGATGAATTAAACAATGGAAATCTTGCTTGGACTTCTCAATTCCAAGAACCTGATGGCAAAAAATGGTGCTCTATTATTATGTTATATCATGATACTGATAGGCCTCTTTTCATTGGGACAAATAATTTGTTTAAAAAACTTATCTGTAGGCATAAGTTTGAATTTATTTTTTAGTGGTCTACTTTTTGGTGAAGTTTTAATCCAGCACAAGAAAATCTTTGGGGATCAGCTGAAATTACACAATACTTGTTTGAATTTATAGACTACATCATGCCTTTAAAATCCTCTAAAGATCCACTTGTTAGAATTCCTCCATCTCAAGTCAAAAATGTTTTTATTGCATTAAGGATTCCTTTCAGAGTGCAGTTTGAGTTATTTTCTCTTCAGAACTTTCAGGCAAATTTACGCACTGGTTTAGCTCCTGCTTAACCTCTTGCTGCATTATGGAAAAGGGTTATGATTACTCATCAAGCCAACTTTCCATCGACACCTCCTAGACATATTTTGTGCATCCCTTCAACAATGTACATGGATCACACCGACCTTGATTCTGATGATGATGATAATCACTATTCTCCTCAAGGCGGTTATGAAATTTGTGATGACGATTGACAACTAATTATGGGATTTGTCTGTAATCATGATGAACACGTTAACTCTTTATCAAGAAAAGTGGAGACTTCACCACTTTATAAAGGCAGTATTCTGTCGATAGACTTTATTTGTTTTAGCAGTGTGTAGTGGGCCCATAACCCACTTTTATAGGCTTCTTTTCACTCAACCATCGATCTAACATCTTATTGTATACCGTTGATCTTCCCATCAATGTGCTATAAATATGGGAGCTCATTTGGGTTTTAGGTATTCGATCGTTGGATAACGTCTTTCTTCTCTTGTGTCTATATATTGTGTCTTAGGTCAAGAATTCTTGTGTATGCTCTTCGCTTGCCCTGTGAAGGAACTTGCGAATCAAAAGCTATATTCCTAGTCTATTTCTGTTTCTATGTTTGTATAAGCTGTATAAGTTGCTTCTGCCTATGTTGATAAGAAGGAACATGTGAATCAAAAGCTATATTCTCAGTCTATTTCTATTTCTATGTTTGTATAAGCTGTATAAGCTGCTTCCACCCATGTTGATAAGAAATGGTATCAAAGCTAAGTTATGTCTCCTGAGATGTTATTATCATTGTAATATTTGCAAGATATACCAATAAAGTTTCTCTTTCATCATTTTATCTCTGGATTTTGTTACTCTAGTTGCCAATTGTCACTCTCTTCAAAAAATAGGGAAGGGAATGGTCCTTTGAAGCCATGGATAGGCGTGTTGTGACCTATTTAGTACCGACGATACGAAGATGGACATTACCAACTAGATGATGGTAGAAAGCTCATGTACATCTGATGTCTGTTCTCTTTCAGATATATCTAATGCATCATTTTTTCCAGAAAATCAATCTCTTGTAGACTTTGATGAAACAAATCCTAGCCTTGAATGGAAATTATCCTCTCTTAAGCATACTAAAGTTTAAGATAAGCTTCCTCATTGCATCTGTTAGCTTAAACTTCTATTCAAATCTCTAAGAATGTTATTCAAGTCAAACTATATGATCAATATAATATCATTTGGCTATGTTTGATGATTAAACTATTTGACAATTAAAATCTCAAACCAAATATAAGTTTTTGCATATAGGAGCTATTTCTATTGGTGTTTTCCCATTATTTAGACATGGTTTGAATATAAGTATTTTAGCCTTTCTTCTTGATAATCATCGTACCTATTTTAGTTCCTATCTCTAGAATGTTGTCCAAATTGGTTTACACGATGGTCCTATTTACACCATTGTTTATTCCAATTACCCAGTTACGATACACCAAGAATCAAACATGAATAAAGTTCTTAAAATTTTCTTTCAAACTCATGGCCTTGACATGCTCCCTAGATCTTGTCCTCTCACCATTAAATATCAAATCCTGTATCACCTAACTAATACCTTGCATCCTGTTGTTAAGCATACTCCTGCACCTGGCACAAGCGTGGTGAGTCAAGCTACAAAAAATAGCTAAATACTTCTTGCTGAATCCATCAACTGGTCTGAACTCAAGTTTCCCCAAAAATGGATTGTTGATACTAATTTTGTCTAGATTCTGAGAAGATACTTATCTTTCGCCACCTCCATAAAAGACCTTCCAGACAAGTCCATTATCAAATTTGACTCTTAAAACAATCTCAAAGACCATATGCAGAACATCTAATCTATTCCACCTATGCCAGTAACTTCCAGTCATTGTTTACATACTAAGAAGATCCATGATCCTCAGGTTGATTCATACTTTTGCTTAGACTATCAAAAACTCCTTTCTCATCCTAATTAGTTTAGTATAAACATGGTCAAGAGAGATATAGCTATCCAGAAACTCTTAATAAAAATCAATAACTATTAGTGCAAGCTAGAAGAGTCAACATGAAAGCAACTACTCGTAGTTCTAAGGAAGAAGGTCATATATGGAAGAATCCTCAAGGAGATGAGTCATATATAGAAAAAGAATTTCCAAAAATTGAAGATTTCAATTAGTATTCTCCAGATGGAAAGTTCAGTGCTCAAATGTATTACTTAAGGACATTCGATAGAAGCCTTGACCAGCCTAGTGAAGTTAAATTGCTAAATTGGAATAATCTAGCTACAAAATTCTTGAATAAGTGAATGTCTGATATAAAAACTAGTCTTGATAAGATCTCAGTCATGATGAAATGTATTGAGTTATATCAGAAGGGTGAAATCACTAGAGCTATCAAAGTTCTAGATGATAATGTTGCTTCACAACATCATCAGGTTATCCAAAAACTAGATAATGATCTCAGTACTATAAAGAATCAACAACAAGCTGCTAATATACATTTGGAAACCATAATAGATCAAGAAAAGGTTATGATTCAAAATCAGCAACAATTCAATACTAGTATAAACTCTGTTGAGCTAAAGCTAGAAGAAAGTCATCAAGACCTAAAGCAGTTGTCCTCAGTTTCAGAAAGCATAGTTAGAGATATTGTTAGTCAGAATCATAATATCTCTACTATACCTAAGATCCTTGAAAATACAAAAGATAATGGCCAATCCTCAAAATCTGAGATAGAAGTATTTTCTCTTGAAGATACTGACTATCAGCAAAATATGAATTCTTGGCAAGATGTAGTAAGACTTCAAAAAGAGTTAGTCCTTAAAGCTAAAGCCAAGAGCCTTCCTAATACAGAAAGAACAACTAATAAAATTTTCCAAATAGGAATGGCTAAGATAGAAGAAGCTGAAAAGGAAAGCTATTTTGAAATGGGAGAATCCTCCAAACCTCCATTAGATTCCCAAATTAGAGCTCTTAATCTCCAAACCTTTTTTTAGAAGTTTAATTGTGAACCACCAGAAAGACAGAGAAAAATGATACACACCATGTTCTCATGGGCCAGTGTACATATATTTGGTCTCAAGAAAGATCCTTGCAATGTTACCTAGCAGATAGTCGATGGTTTTATAGGGAATATACAAGAATGGTGGGATGCTTACGGACAAGCATTTCAAGATGGTATAACCCATCATCCTGAACTTGTTTCAGCCCTATGCAATGCTCTATTCTCAAAATTTGTTGGTGTTGTAGATAATGAAAATGAATCCAACAAAGCTAAGTTTGTTGAAGCCCAGTTATGTGATATGACCAGAATAGATGAATACATGTACTACATGGAAAATTTGTTTTACAATTCTAGTGAAATCTTCAATCTTGCCTATAATATTAGATATGTTGAATCATTTCCTGAATATTTTGGTACTAAATACAAAGCTGCTATGGGTGATCAACTTCAGACAATGTCCTTTGGTAGGATAAATAAAAATATCAAAGCAGTCAATGAAAACTTGTGTGCAAAAAGAAAAGCACATAAAGAAACTATGAAGTTCCATAAACAGATTGAAGCTAAATTTTGTAATTCTTTAAGTGATAATTTTGGTTGCACAGATGCTCATAAGTATAAGATGTATAGAATAAAGAAAAAGTCTCAGTCCTCTGAGTGTTTTAGCCACAAGAAGGGTAAACCATGGAAACCTGAGAAAAGATTTCAGAAATTTGGTTCTAAAAGAATATTCAAAAAAAGAAAACATGGTTTTCAGAAGAGACCTATAAAATGTTTCCTTTGTGGAGGAGAACATTATGCTAATAAGTATCCGAATAAAGACATGAACTCTAAGAAAGTTAGTTTCTTAGATAGTCATCAACTTGATGAAGATCACTATGTCCTCCTTTCTGAGGATGAATGAATCCAGTATGAGTCTGATGTTCCTTGGCAAAGTTCAGATAGTGATGAAAATCAAAAAAATATGAATTTTGTTGAATCCAATATTGAAAATGCCTCTTTAGATTATGACTCTGACATAAGATTTCAAATCCATATAATTTTTGCTCAGTTTTCAGATACTCTTAGTCTTTCTCATCATATTTCCTTTCTTAAGGAAAGATATAATAATCTTCTAGCTTATATGATTTCTGAGAAAGTGTTCCTCTAACAACAAATTACTGATACTGAGAAGAAATATTCTCTACATATTGCTCAACATCAACAACAAAAAGACCTTCTTTTCTAAGAAATACTCTCAGAAGCCTTCTCAGGTTGACGCTGCTTATCAGCCTGACACCTATGATCACACTATTTGGAAAATGAAGCGTATTTCATTGCTTCAGTAATTTCTTGTCAAAACTCAGCAAGAGTTAAAATAACTTCTCAAGGAAGAATCCCAAGCAGATGAACATGAACAGCTCTTTGAAGTTGAACTCCTCCATGTCTCTAATGAGATAGAATCTCAATTTTTTGAGGGAGGGGGAACCTCTACTAATAATAATATTCATTAACTCTCTGTTCACACTACTAATAATCTTGTCTATGAACTTTAGATCAAATGGGATGGTTTCAAGCCATACACTCTTGATGTG
>JARHVA010000950.1:3040000-3292500 GCA_037957365.1 Torreya grandis
CTTGATAGGAAGGCATTGGGAGCCATTCATTTATACCTTGCATCTTATGTTTCATTTAATATTTTTGATGAGAAAATCACAAAATATCTCATGGATAAACTTAGAAATTTGTATGATAAACCTTCAACTTTTAACAAATATTTTCTTATAAACATATTGTTTAACATTAAAATGTCTGAGAATGGTTTAATAGCTAATCATCTTAATGATTTTAATATGATTGTAAGTATGCTCACTTCAGTTGGAATTAATTTCGATGATGAAGTTATATATTTTTTAATATTATGTTTTTTGCCTAATAGTTGGGATAGTTTGGTTATGGCTATAAATAATGCAGTCCCTACCAAGGGAAGCTTAAATTTGGAGGATGTTGTAGGTGTGATCCTTAGTGAGGAGATGCAAAGGAAAATAACTGGTGAATCATATTTAGGTAATGTTTTATCCATTAATAATAGAGAGAGGCAAAATGACAAGAGAAAAAGCAACTAAATAAAGTCAAAAGGTATATCTAAGTCCAGATCTAGATCTAAGATGATGTGTTAGCATTGTGGGAAGAGTGGACACTCAAAGAAGGATTGTTGGTCACTTTAGGATAAGAATGCCAACAAGGAGGAAACAAATGAGGTAAATGTGACATTAGGTAAATCTTGTCAAGATGCCTTAATTATTTATATAGATAGTTTTTCTAAGTCTTGGGTATTAGATTCAGGGGCTTATTTTCATGCCACCCCACATAAGAATTATTTTTCTGATTATGTTCAAGAGAATCTAGGATATGTATATCTTAGTGATGATGAACCATGTGAGATAGTAGGGAAGGGTTGTGTTCAGGTTAATATGTATAATGAGAACACATGGATCCTTAAGGATCTTAGACATGTGCCTATGTTAAGATGGAATTTAGTTTTAGTGGGGTAATTAGGTAGTGAGGGATGTTCAATATTATTTACTACATATTCTTAGAAAGTTACCAAAGGTGCTCTTATGATCTTGAGAGGTAACAAATTTGTTACTTTATATTTGACTAGTAGTGTTGATTCTCTTGATTTAGTTGCTATAGATGGAAATAAAACTATGTGTCACTATAGGTTCGATCATATGAGCCATAAGGGCATGCAAATCTTAAAAGATAAGTTGCTTAGATTAAAAGATCTAGATCTAGAATTTTGTGAGAATTGTGTGTACAAGAAATAGAAGTAAGTTAAGCTCTTAAAGGTTGGATCCATAAAGAAAGATCACAAGTTAGATTTGGTATAATTAGATGTATGGGGACCAGCTTAGGTATCTTTTATTGGTAGATCTATTTATTGATGATGCAACTAGGAAATTTTGGGTTTATTGCATTAAAAGTAAATTTGATGTATTTGAAACTTTTAATTAGTAGAAAGCCTTGGTTGAGAATGAAATAGGTCTCAAGTTAAAATGTCTCAGATCAATTAATGGAGGTGAGTATTATAGTAATGTTTTTTTATTATTATTGTTCTAACAATTGAATCTGTAGGCAAAGGATGGTTCTAGAAACTCCATAGTAGAATGGGGTATCTAAAAGGATGAATAGAATAATAATGGAATGTGTTAGGATCATGAGGTTACATGTAGGGTTACCTTTATAATTTTGGGCAAAAGTAATTAGCATGGTAGTATATCTAATTAATAGAGGACCTTTTATGCATTTAGATGGAGGTATTCCAAAACAAGCTTTGTCTGGTAAGAATGTTGATTATTCTTTTCTTAGAGTCTTTGGATGTGAGTCTTTTTCTCTCATCAAGAAAGAGGATAGGACCAAGTTAGAGTCTAAATCAAAGAAATGCACATTTTTTGGTTATGGTGAGGTTGAATTTGGTTTTTGTTTATGGATAATTAAAGATAGGAAAATATTTTGGTCTAGAGATGTAGTCTTTAATGAAAAAGTCATGCATAAGGATCATTTACAGGAATAGGATCAGGAATAGAAAGAGTACATAGTATTGGATGACATTTTGGATGGAAAAGTATCCAAATATTTAGTTCAAAAATATTCTACACAAGGACCCCAAACTCCTATGGTAAGATATTCTAGGGTAATAAGAGCACCTGAACATTTCACCCCTTCTTTGAATTATTTATTACTCACTGATAATGGAGAACTAGAGTGTTATGAGGAGGCAATGTAGGTAGATGCCAAGTTGAAATGGGAACAAGCCATGGATGAGGAACATGAATCTCTCATGGAGAACCAAACATGGGATTCGGGTAGGATTATCAAGGGCAAGAGTGCATTTTTGAACAAGTGGATCTTCAAGATCAAAGAAGAGGATGAAGGGAGAAAATGGTATAAGGTCAGGATTGTGGTCAAGGGGTTTGCACAAAAATTAGGTATTAATTATGATGAGATTTACTCTCCTATTGTAAAAATGACTTTTACTAGGATTGTTCTTGGTTTAGTTACAGTTAAGGATTTACACTTAGAATAGTTAAATGTGAAAATTGATTTTCTTCATGGTGATTTAGATGAAGAGTAGTATATGAAGAAGCCATAGGGTTATGAGGTAAAAGGGAAGGATAACTATGTGTGCATACTAAAGAAGAGCTTGTATGGACTCAAATAAGCTCCACATCAATAGTACAAGAAATTTGATTATTTTATGTTGAAACAAGAATATCAAAGGTGTAATTATAACCATTTCATGTACATCAAACATTTTGATGATGGTTCCTTTATTATTTTATGTTTGTATGTCGATGACATATTAGTTTCAGGGTAGAACATCCAACATATTCATATGCTCAAGAAATAGCTTTGTGACTCCTTTTCTTTGAAGGATTTGGGTGTTGCAAAGCAAATCTTTGGTATGAGGATTTCTCATGACAAGAAGGAGAGGAAACTAGTTTTATCCCAATCATATTATGTGAAGAAAGTTTTGGAAAGGTTTATCATGTTGGATGATAAATCTGTTGGTACTCCTTTAGCAGGCCACTTTCGATTATCAAAGGAGTAGTGTCCCAAGATGGAAGCTGAAAAGCTTAGGATGTCCAAAGTGCCTTACTCATCGGTAGTTGGTAGCATGATGTATGCCATGGTTTGTACTAGGCCATATATTTCCCAAGCAGTGGAAGTTGTGAATAGGTATATGAGTGATCCAAGTTATGAGCATTAGCAGGTAGTGAAATGGATTCTTTGGTATTTGAGAGGAACCATTGATTTTGAATTATACCATGGTGGATCAAATACCAATTTACATGGTTATGTGGACTCATATATGGTAGGGGATATTGATAGTAGGAGAAGTATGATAGTTTATATATTTACTATTTGAGATACAATGACTAGTTGGATTTACAAGATATAGAAGATTATGGCTTTGTCAATCAAAGAGGTAGAGTATGTTGCTACCATGAAGGCTAGCAAGGAGATGATTTGGTTACAAGAGTTTTTGAGAGTTGGGTCATGAGTAAGAAGTTGGGAGACTATATAGTGATAGTCAAAGTGTTATTCATTTAGAAAAGAACTCCACTTTCCACTTGAAGATGAAACACATTCAGTTACGTTATCACTTCATCAAGATAGCTTTGGAGGAGAACTTGGTGAAGCTAGAAAAGATTCATATTAGCTAGAATCCTATAGATATGATGACCAAGGTGATCACATTGGACAAGTTGAGATGATGTTCAAATTTGGTTGGCCTTAGTGGTCATGAAGCAGTGATAGATTTTGTTCAGGAGAAATGGTCTCAAAGTGGGAGATTATTGAGTTTGGATCCCTTTGAGGCTATCACATGACCATAGGAATAAATTTTGGGGGCTTAAAGAACTCCAAGGATGTGGGGGCATAATTTTCATGTTCTCCACATGTGAGTAGAATATTCTCTGTATTCCTAATTTCTATGTATTCCATATTTTGTGGAATTAGTTGTTAGATATTTATTTCCATGTGACTTCCACTTTTATTAGAAGTGGGTTTATCTTCCTTATTTTTAGGGAGATTGGTTATTTCTTGGAATATGTTATACCTTCCTTGTGATGTGGAATTGGTTAAGATCACATGTTTTTTTGGAAAATGTGCCCTTAAAAGGTGGAGAGATGAATATGGCATGTTCCTACTTGAGAGAGCTTTTGGATAATCTTGATGAGGTGGAGGGTTATCACATGTTGGATAATGCTTATCTTAGATAAGCATTGCACATTTCTCCTCTTGTGTATTTTCTTCATTTTACTATATATATATAGGGTGTGGTGTGGCCTTTAGAGGTTGATGGTTTTTTTTAGGGTGAGGCTTTGAAGATCAGGTGCTTTTCAAAGTGTAGGTATTTATTATAGGGTGTGGTTTAGCAACTTGTGAGATACAACATTGTGTAAGTGTAGGTGAAAGTGTATCTTTTTGTGCAACACTTTCTTCAAGAGATTTTTTTATCTTTGTGAGAGTTCATTGTAATCTTGTTTTAGATTATTGATTTATTTGAGAAATTTCATTGGTGGATGTATCCCACATTGGGTGAACCATGTCAAATCTATGCTAGCTATGTTTTTATATTGCTCTCATTTATGCTTTCATATTAATGGTAAATTAAGGAATGTTTCCATGATGAATGTTATTTCATATCTTTAGATCTAGTTTATGGTAATAATAGATCTAGATTTTAGTGTTTTTATTCCTAACATTTTTTTCTTCCCTTTTTTTGGTTGTGTTGGAGCCATTGTTGGTTGTGTTTGTGCTTGTGCTTGTTATTTTGGTTGTAGTTGTGTTTGAGTTTGTGCTTATGGTTGTAGTGGGGGTTGTGCACTTAGGGGAATAAATTTTATTAGAGGAATTAACCTTGTATCTAATGCTTTCTACCTTAACACTTATGCATTGGAATCTATTGTAGAAAGAGTTAGCCTCTTAGAGTAGTGTCCTTTGTTATTAGTAACTCACCCTACTAGTTTGTAACTTTAAGGTAAATAGGCATAAGGATTAATAGTAGGTTAGGTGTAACATTTAGTACATCTCTATACTAGTATCCAATTCACCCAAGGTGAAAACCTTGAGTGCTCACCTGAAGTGCAGTGATGAAAGGATCAAGGCCCATATTGGGCTAGTTGAAATATGGTGAAACTTTTGGTTTGTCCAAAAGGGCATGTCAAGGTGGTTCATTGATGCAAGTTTATTCAATGGTCAAGTTAATAGGTGATAAATGAAGCTATGGTTTGGTTCTCAACCATAATGGTGCAAATCTAGTCTAGAAGTTGATCTAGGCACTAACTAGGTCAAGGTTTCTAGATGAAATTATCATCTTTACTTGAGCTACTTGGATTATTTATCCTAAAAGGCCTAGGTTCACTTGGATTTTAGTGAAAGCTAGGTTATTCCCAATAGTGGGTTATTATACATCATGATAGTCATTACAATTAGCTTTGTAGATCTTCATGTGATTCACCTAATTACCATTAATACTAGTAAAGAACATATAGATCCCAACTATATTCAAATATTATATTTGGAGAAATTATTCAACACATATATCCTTAAAGTGATTGATTTCATTTATATTTCAAATTGATAGTTTACAATATCAATCTAAGCCTAAGCTCAACGTGATAACATTCATGTCTAGCAGTTCATAGGTGAGATCAAACTATACAAGGTTGGTTCTACTAGCAGAAGCATAAACTATCCTAGTTTTTACTCTAAATACATTTGTTAAAAGATTTTATATGCTTAATTCTCCCCCTTCCTCTCATACTCCAAGTTTGCTTTATAGCCTTTGGAAGAATTTGAGCCAGGTTAGATAGGCACACATTGGGTGCTAAGGTGCCACTAGGGCTGATCATTCCACTGACTCTATGACTTTGCCACCATGCTTGTACTTGAGAATCATCCATCCAAAATTTTGGTAAGAAGCAACTACTTGGCTAGCTGGTGCAAGATTCATGGGATTCCTCCAACTAGCACAAAAAAGACAAAATTCAAGCAATCTTTACACATGATTGCTTCACACCTAGATTTGACATGTTGGTGCAGGAACACTACTTAGCAAAAATGAGGCCAACATTTTACCCCATACAAAACTTCTATTCTACCCTAGACTATTCGATTAACCTTATAGGCACACATAACTTATATGCATCTTTTTCTAGTTTTGCTCAAAATGTCTCAAAGCCCTAGACTACATTTTTTAGTTCCTTAATGGCACCATTTATCGAGGTGGATATTGACTTAAGAGCAAGCACATCCATGCCTTATAATTCCCTCTTAAAGGCCTTAAGCCTTTCTTTGGTGGTTTTGACTACACCTTCCAAAATCTCACCTTGCTCACTCACCTTTGTTTAGAAGGCATGGAAGACTGCCTCCAATCCTTGCTCCTGTGTCTTTAACTGAGAGCTTAGGGTGTTTACTTACACCATAATTTTTGGGCACTCACTTTTGTTGATCACTAAGGCTTACTTGGGTAAAGCCTCTTTCTCATCATTTTTTTCTTCAAGTGTGTAATGATGACCTTAGACTAGGTGATTAATTTGTATAATATTGTATCTACCTCTTCTATCCATGCCTCCAACTGCCTAAAGAGATCTCAAGCCTTTTGAGCTTCCCACTTAGCTCTAATCTAAGGTGATCACAAGGGTCTTCTAGTTCTTCCTACACCATCTTCATCTTTGGAATCATTTGTTTAACCAAGGCATAAAATTGGTCTACTTCATTCATTCATGTAGAGATTATGATGTCTAGGAGGGAAGGTTCCACCTCTTTGATACACCTAGAAAGTTGTCAGAGCTTGGACTTGGTCACCTGAATCTTGTTTCCTATGTTTTTTGCTATTTTATTATAGTTTTGGGCATAATCATCATTGATGATGTTCTTATGCACCATGATAGATGCCATATTGACTAGGGCATTGGTGGAGCACATGGGTTTCATGTCTCTAGGATTGAGGAGTTTGTAGGAGTACCCTTTCTCTAGCTTTAAGGAATCTTTGATTGATTTTATCAAAACCTCAAACTAAGGTTTATCCATGAAGTAATCAAGCACCCAAGATACCTAGTGGCACATCATTCTAGTTATAGACTTTTGAGGCATGTATTATTGTAGATAGTAGTCATCCTCCTCAAATCCCTCTTGTGCCCACTCCTTGTTTCTAGGTGCATCACTTTCTTCTTCCACCAATTTTCTTCCCAACTGGTGCTAGAGTCTAGACTAGATCCTTCCTCATCTCTAGTTTCTTCTTCCTCTTCACCTTGTTTCTCTTCTCTTATTTCTTCCTCTTTGTCTCCTTCCTCTTCTCTTCTTTCTTCCTCTTTGTCTCCTTATCTTTCCTTTCTCTTATTTCTTCCTCTTCTTCTCATTATCGTTTTCCTTCCTCCTCTTCTATTTGTTGTCATTTAGATCTAGTATTGCCTTCTATGTCCCTAGGTGCCCCTTTAAGAATTGGGTGTGCCTGTTATGTATATTTATCTACTATCCTGGTGGAGGTGCTAGGTGCCTCTTTTGTTTTCTTCTTTCTAGGATCCACACCAATGGAAACCTTCTCCTTCTTAGCCTTCCTTTGCATGGTTTTCATGGTGCACTTTTATTCATGGGCTTTGATCTTAGTGGCCTCAACTTCATCAATGTCAACTTGGGACATTATACTCTCTTTCATCCTTCTATGCTTCTAATCTAATTTTAGTGTTGCCTCTATTTCCTACTAGTCTAGGCACATGGCATCCCATTTTCACCTTAGCTCTTCATCTATCAGTGTGCTAGATGGGGTTATCTCAACCCTTTTTTCTTTGCACTCACTTTCCTTTACCTTTGCTAGGCACTCCACTTCCTTAATCACCTTAGCCCCCATCATCTTGATCACCTCCTCAGCCACCCCTACCTTGGTCATTTCCTCCTTCTATTCTTTCAACTCCTACACCTATACCTTCTAAATTTTTACCTAGACAAGTGTCTTTAGCTTGTGATTCTTCTTCTTTGACTCAATTTGAGGGTGTGGAGAGGGGGTCCATTCCTTAGGGTATTCCTCTAGCACAATATATGTGCATGTCCCCCATCTTTCTTCCTTCAAATCCTTTGGATCTTCTTTAGACATAACTATTGTAGGCACAAAAGAGGAGGGCTTTTCCCTTTTTTCCTTGGTCTTCTTACCCCTTTTTGGTGGCTCTGAGGTAGATGCTTCTCCTTATAATGTGATTTTTCTTTGTAGGCACCTCTAAATTTCCTCTAAGGTTCCCCCTTTTTCTTATTATGGGGTTCCTCACTTACGTCAGGCATTGGGGTCCCCTTTTCTCCTATTTAAAATAGAGGATTGGCACTACCTATTGCACTAAATACTTGAGCAATCTTCTTCCTTAGTTTCATCTCATAGTAGAGCCTATGGATGTAGCTAGCTATTATTACTATGAGGATGGGATTGATGTTAGGGTTATCCAACTCATCTTTCTCATCCTTGGTGGCCTTTAAATTGGTATATACAAATTGTTGCCTGAGTCTATGCCTCTCCATGTCCATTTATCCAACTAAGATTTTTATCTACTATGCATTGGGGATCCATTATATCACCTTGATGAAGTATTTTGTTGAGAAGGCATAAGGTATTTTTAGCCACCCAGACCTTGTGCCATCCTTTTATATTAGGCACATTACATAATATTGGTTCATCATGGAAAAAGTCACCATTCCAAATAAATTATGTAGTAACCCTTGAGGAATGCACCATTTGATCATGAAGGCTTCTATGTGTTGGGTGCACCACTTCATCACCTATGCTTTATACTTTACACTGATAGAGGTAAGGCATGTAAATTCATGGTATTTATACACCAAGGATATATGATGCTCTAGGCAAACCCACAAATTATTTCCCTTCCCATATAGAACTCCTATCTCCTCCATGATGATGAGGATGAGGATGGATCCCCACATAAAAGTCCCCTTAGAGGTGTGGCATTCAGTAACATTTTTCACAAATTCATCTTCTATGAATTTGGTAATATTTAACTATACCCCTTATGCCATATGATATGTGATGTATAAGTAGGTCTTGGACACATCGTTCCACCACCCACTCAGACATAACTTGGCACTGACCAGGCATAATGCCGATCTCATCCTAGGGTCATTGCAATATTTTATGGGGAAGGCAAAACCTTCTTGTAATAGTTCATCAACTGGGTGTTACACTCCACTTCTTTATCATTCATCAGTTGATGAATGGCCCTCCCAGTGTTTTGGAGCCTAGTTATCCTCATGATAATTTGCACTAAGATTTTCATGTGCCTGCTCGCAAAATAGATGTGGTCCTCATGGACATGAAAAAGGAAAAAATACATGAGTTCTCTTAGCTCCCCAATGTAGGGTAACTCATAGAGATGAGTAACACCTAAAGACATTAGTTTGTCTCTAATCAAGACATCAAAAAATGTATCCCCTTATGGCATCTTGCACCAAGTATCTACCACCCAATCTTGCACCAAATCTTGGAGATGGTTGGAAGTGTAGTGGTTGTACTCCTTGAGCTAGCAATTGTGTGCAAAAGAGAGAATATTTTCTCTCGCCATTACCTTGGTGGGGAACTACATGTATTGATAAGACATTTTGGTGAGTTCCTCTAGGTCAATTATGGTAACACTCATCACTTTGAAAAGTTATGCCATGGTTTTTACAACCTTTATCTCCTTAAAATAGACTCACATGGGTTCTATCTGCTCTTCTACATAGCTCCCGATCTTCCACTTCTTCACCATTCTAAAGTAACTAGAATTAAACCTTAGGATATGAGGTTTTTCAAAACCCCTAATAGCGATCCTAAGGTAGTTCATCCTAGCCTATCTCTCTGACTATTACTTTTTTTTGCTCATTATTGTGAGTGCACTTTCTTATCAATGTGCCTTAGTTCATTCTAGGTTTTTTATGTCATGTCTTTTATGATAGCCTAGTTTTTTTCTCTCTTCATCTCTCTTTGAGTTCATATAATTTCAGATTTTTCAATGGAGTATAACCTATCCATTTACATGGCCATGCCTTTATACCCTCTTGATTGACCTAATACATTTATGGTAGGTGTTTATGATAAGATCTGTAACATCTTTCAATACAAGAGAAACAAATCTTCAAAATCCTCCAAGATATTTCATCATCCCTACATTCAATGTGTGACATTGTGTCACCACCACCATGTCACTTATTATTTCTAATGGTATTTTTGGCAATGTGACTAGTGGTTCAAACCAATAATTTCCTACCAACTCATGGGTGGATGATATCTATATTAAATGACTTCCTTCTATGCTTGTGACTTGGAATGACCTTTGCCTTTCTTTTGGTAACCTAAGCACAACACCTTATATGTGCACGATTCAGCCTTCTTGGTTCCACTTCCTTTTCTAGCTGTGATTTTATCTAAAGCACACTTTTCTCTCCTTGGTTGAATTTTTTCACATCATTTTGCCTTGTCTAATCCTACCCCTTACAAATCCCTTACACTAGCCTTCTAGTACTTATTGTATATGAGAACCGCTACTCATACTACTTATGCAAGGGCTTCCTTGCACATGTCCTTCAATTAGTCAAACTATCCACTCTTTGTGCCCATAAATGTAGGTGTCTAGCCCTAGGTGCTTGAGAAAATAAATGAGCTCAACTCACCTAATTGATATTATGCTTATAAGTGCCAATCTTATCTTGGTGTGAGTCTCTAACCACCTACTAGTTTGGTTACCCTATTAAAGAATCACAAAAAATTAGTTTACTTATGGGCTTGGATTGCACTTAGCCTATATATAGTCATTAAACTCAATCAAACTTGTGACCAATAAGTTAGTGTTCTTATGGGGCAAGCACCACTTTACTACTTATATAACTTTAATTAATTTCCATTAAAATGCCTAGGGAGCATTTTTTTAGCGAGTATGCACAGTTTGTATGCACCAGTATCTAATATGTGATGGATGATGTAGGGACCCATCCATCTTATCTATAGTTTTATTGGGTGCTAAAGATACTTGGAGTCATAGAGAAATACCAATTCCCCTTTAGTTCATTATTTACACCTAATGTGTTTATCATGCCAACTCTTCTAGCACACATTTTTGATTTGTTGACTGCACTATCCTTGAGTGCACTTCTCATCTAAGCACTCCAAGTCCTATAGTCTTTCTTGTAGAAATTCTTGGTCATCCAAGTAAGTAATGCACATAATTCATAGTGATGGAATGATAAATTTCAATGGTACAACATATTCTATGCCAAAAACCAATTAGAATGGTGTTGCCTTATTTAGGCACTTATAAGTTATACGGTAAGCCCATAGTACCATAGAAACTTGGTCATCCTAATAATTATGCCCAACATCACATTTATTAGTGAGGCATGTCCCCAAGATTTTGTTAAAGGATTCAATTGTGCCATTGGCTTATGGGTGATAGGGTGTTATTTTAAGGTGCACCATCATGTACTCAGTTAAGAAAATTTGCACCATTTCATTAATGAAATAAGTACCCCTATCACTTGTTATACTTAATGGGAACTTATACCTACTTATGATATTCTATCATATAAATCACATAGCTATTGTGGTTGTACAGTCTTTAGTTGGCATAGCCTTGACCTACCTAGTGAAATAGTTAGTGGTTGCCAAAATGTATCTTTAACCTCTGCATTGAGTTATGGGAGTGATTGGCCTAGCAAAGTCAATGTCCCATTTTTCAAAAGGTGTTTGGGCAAGGATAGGGCTGAGAGTAATCTCATATTGAGAATTGGGTTTTCTTGTGTACTGGCATATATCACATACTTTTGCATACTCAAAATCTTAAAATAGGTTTGGCCACCACAAACTTGACTGTCAGATCTTCTACGCTATTACATCACTAACGTAATGGCCTCCTATAATTCCCTCATGCACTCCTTGAAAAATGGAGTCCATTTCATACTCAAAAACACATCGGCATAGGACTTTATCCTGAATCATTTTGTATAGTCCCCCCTCAATGAGTTGGAATGGGTTGGCATGAATAATGAGTTATTTTTTCTCTTTCTCAATCATGGTCTGGGGAACTAGTCTAGACGTTAATAAGGTGGTGATTGTTTCTACCTCAAATTTGCTTTTCAGACTATAAAGAAAGAAACTAGAAGAAAGTAAAGGACAAGGCTTGGAAGTACCTGGACATAAGATTGCGCACCGTAAATCCAGACGTTCGTGGGCACTCCTCTTTGGCTGTGGAGGAATGACACCTGCAAGAAAAAGGGAAACTAGGACAAGAAAAACGTTAGACAGATAGGCAGTGGGTTGCCAAGCAAAGGCTTGTTCCCAGAAGTGTAAAAACTTCCTTAAGGGAGGTCAACCCACTGTTTTGATAAAATAAGTGACTGATAAAAGATAGAATGACAGAATACAGAAATGACAAAAAGATTAAAAATGAAAGAAGAAAACAAAATGATTACCTGAATGAAGGAGTAGGCTGAAGACAGTCGCCGAGGTCGGTAATGTTGCCGGCGTCGGTTATCTGACCTGCCGTCGTCGGCTATCCTGCCGATGTCGGTTGGGGTTATGACCGGTGTCGGTCGGGGTTGTGGCCTGTGGTCGGGTTTGAGCAGGGTCTGGTCTGAGTCTTGGTCTGTGGTCTGTCTGTGGACGGGTTGGACGTTGATGGACGGGTCTGGGTCTTGATAGACGGCTCTGGGGATGGTCTCAGGCAGAGATACAGGGGAAGGAAGAGACAAAGAGGAAGGGGAAGAGAAGGATACACAGAGGAAGGGGCCTGAGAAGGCTTTGCAGCCTCTCAGGGGAAGGGACAAAGGGAAAGACACAGAGGACAACAGAAAACAGATGATTAAGCTAAAGAAAATAAAATAAAAACTAGACTAGCTTACCTTTAGCCTGCTGAAAGAAGAAGATGGAGATGGTGCTGGAGCCACTGAAGAGTTTGCTGCAAGGAGGAGATACTGATCCAAGGCCTGCTTCACCTGTTGCTGCTGCTGCACGAGGTTAAGACAGAGGAGAAATAAGAGCCAAAGCGCCGAGAGGAGTTGTTTGCGAGCTCAAGAGTCCAGGGGGTGCAACGGACGCAGAAGGGGATAATGAAGGCTGCCGACGCCGGCAGTTTCGCCGACGTCGGCCGAAGGGTCGCTGACATCGGCGGTCGCAGGGTGGGCACAGAGGCTAAAAATAGCCTCTGCCCATTCTTGCACGCCGCCGAGCGAGGGGTCATGGGCAGAACGGTCGCAAGGTTGCCAAAATGGACGAGGGGGGATATAATGGTGAGATTTGGGCTAATAAATGCTAGGGGAAGGTGGAGGGATTCAAGGGAGGATCCAAGGAGGCAAGGGTAGGGTGGAAAAGGGGGCCTCAATTAATTAAAAGATGTTAATTTTTTAATTAATAAGACCTAGGTGGGTTAGGGACCAAGGAGGACTAAGAGGGCAAAAGGACCAAGGGGGAGAACCAAGGTGCAGACACGTTTGCGGTGTCTACATTTGCCCCTTTTTGTCTTGTTGGTTGTTCTAGATGAACTGCAAGACAAAAACAGGAGTTGGTTGCCCCAGAAAAAGGATGAGGTGTTCCCCCCTCAAAGCGATAGTCGAGAGAAGGGAACCGAAGATCGAGTGTCGATTTGACAAAGAAATGGATAGAAAAGAGTGAGTGAAAACGCTGCCATAGTCATGATTGCGCGTAGTCCACTTCACGAGAGGGTCAGGTCAAATTGTCGCATGGTCAAGGGTCAAGGAGTGCCAAAATTGAAGTAACCGGGCCCCAGCATTTAGTCGTCTGCTGATAGGGTCACTCAATCTAAGCTGAAGCTCCAAATGGTCGTCGTGTCCCAGGTATCCAGGGCTCAGGAAGTGCTCCCAGAAACATGAAAAAGCCACAAGTAGTAGGGATCAACTGGCTCGTGATCCTATACTTGTGAAGGGTCAAAAAAGGTCTGCGAATAATTCTGCTAACCAGCCGTGGAATAGCATACACACAAAAACAACCAAGGCAACATTGTCTTGGAAGAAGGGTCGAGGAAGAAGGAGATAAGCATGGTCGCCAATGGTCATTGGTCAAGAGGATGGATGGACGAAAGGATGCGGCCGAGCTAACCCCAGAAGACCCCATGTCAACTGAGTGCTACCTACATAGCCCTGATGATAGGGCCTCAGGCCGATGTAGTTCTCCCTAAAAGGGAGGGAGGGTCAGAGGGATTGATTGGTCTTGGTCAAAGGTCAATGACTGGTCGTGGTCAAAGGTCTTGGTCAAAGTGACGAAGTTGGGCGTGATAAGAGTCAAAGAAGAGAAGGTTTGTCCATCAAAGAGACGAACAAACGAGGGTGGTCGAGCTAACCTCAGAAGATGTGGTATCTGAGTGCTGCCTACATAGCCCTTGTCCTAGGGCCTCAGACCAATGTAGTTCGGACAAAGATGGTCAAAATGGTCGATGATGAGATTGGTCATGTGTTGAAATGACGAGGCTAAGATGAGGATAAAAGGATGCTACAGATGGTGTATTCTGTAGAAGTGGTCGAGAGTCTTTCATCTCTAGCAAGTTTCCATAGTCGCGATGGATGTATGCTAAAAATGAATAAAGGGTCTATTTATGCTTCAGCAAGTATTGGTTTATGCTTAACATAAATTGGGTCCGGTTGGTAGTTTCCATGTGTATTGGTTTCCATGGGAACTATGCGAAATGGACAAGGATGATGCCTGATGTCTTGTTGAAAATGTCGAGGCTAGAGTGAAAAAGTGTTGAAGTTGGCTTGGTTTAAGGATGAGTCGACAATAGACGTGGCCAAAGTGTGACCAAAGTGTAGAGAAAAGGTGAAAGGCAAATTGCTCTTTCATTGACAAGGACCAGAAAAGAAGCATAGATAGGGATGATTAGAACCAAAGCCCCGTTCATGCATTACGTCGTTGACCAGTGTTGAGTTAGAACGGTAATCGAATCACTTTGACATTAAAGTGAGCTCGAAGTCCCTTGAGCCGGTGATAGGAGGAGGATAGGGTAACCCAGTGTAAGAGCAGGAATAACCTTGCCCCTTTTATGGGAGACCCTGAGACAACGACAAGCCAATGTCCGTGACTCGTTTTTTTTTTTTTTTTTTTTTTTTTTTTAAGCGCAGACTGATCGATGCGGGAAGCCTGCATAGAGATGTCATTTGATGTAATGGTCATGTTGTGAAGCTGATCGATGCGGGAAGCTTCTAAAATAGTTGCTGTTTATTGCCAGAGTAGTCATAGCCATCCTTCGAGGGAGTGGTCTATATTTTTGCTTGATAATGTTTGATAAGTTGGCCTAGCTGTCCTTCAAGGGATCAGTCTAGTAATACAGCAATGATAGTACAGCTGTCCTTCGAGGGATTCAGTTTGTCTTTTTGATTTGACTTGATTTAGAGACCATGGATATGTTTTGACATCGCGATTTGGATATATTGATAAAAATGAGAGTCACGGACAAGACTGTAGAAGCTCAAGGACGCCCCTTTTATTAGGACAAAGCATCACTGCATCCTAAAAGGGTTGTAAAGGACTTGTTAAAGGGGAATAGGGTTGAAAGGAATGAGGATTAAGAGGACGAGGATTGCTCAAGGGACGAGCTCAAGTTACGTGCCAAGTAGACGAGTACTCGACTAGCAGAAGAAAGGTCGAAGATGCAACGCATTAAGAGGCTCAGGTTCTGGATGTCCGTCAAGGGAAGACAGATGATAAGTCCCTGACCCATACTTGTGCGTGATGATAAAAGGTCCAAGCCAATTGGGGGCGAATTTGCCTCATTTACTTCGCTCCATATTGGTCACGTGCTGATTTTCTTTGAGGACGAGGTCTCCGATGTTGAAATCTCATTCTCGTAGATTTTTGTCGTAGGCCCACTTTATGCGACTTTGGTAGACATGGAGATGATTAAGGGCAGCAAGACGGCGCTCGTCGAGTAACTCAAGTTGAGCTAGGCGATCTTGACGAAAGTCGTCGTTGGAGAGAATGTCATGCAGGGAGATACGAAGAGACGGGATCTGTACTTCGAGAGGTAAGACAGCCTCTGTTCCGTACACAAGAGAAAAGGGAGTAGCACCCGTAGAGGTTCGGATGCTAGTGCGGTAGGCCCACAAAGCGAAGGGGATATGAACGTGCCAATCCCTTCCTGTATCGTCGACCACCTTCATGAGAATTTTGGTGAGAATTTTGTTGGAAGCCTCAGCCTGCCCATTTGCTTGTGGGTAGTAAGGCGAAGAAAAGCTGAGTTTGATGCCAAATGAGTCGCATAGTTTTTGGACAGTCTTGTTTTTGAAGGACTTGCCATTGTCGGTGATGATTTTGTGAGGGACACCGAAATGATAGATGATGTGGCTGCTGATGAAGTCAACAATTTTGTCGGCTTTTGTGGAGACAAGAGGAACGGCTTCCACCCACTTGGTGAAATACTCAGTGGCAGTGATGATGGACTGATGACGAAGAGACGAGTGAGGGTTGATCTCACCGATGAGATCCAAGCCCCACTGAGAGAAAGGCCAAAAATCCTGAGCGACTTGCAAGGCGTGGCTGGGAAGATGAAGCAAGTTAGAGTGCTGCTGACACTTGATGCAACGCCGAACATAATCGCTACAGTCTTGATGAAGGGTGGGCCAATAATAACCCAGGCGAAGGAGGCGCTTGGCAACCGAATTTCCACTGAAGTGTCCACCACAAATCCCATCGTGGACTTGCTTTACGGCATGAGAAGCTTCAGCGGAGGTTAGACAGCGAAGAAGGAGACCGTCGAAGCCTCGCTTATAGAGAAGGCCCCCTAGCATGGTATAGCGAGCTGTGCGCTTGATGAAAGCTCGCCGCACATTGCTAGAGAGGTTGGGAGGAGTGACAGAAAGAGACAAGTAGTCCACAAGTTGCTTATACCAGTCATCTTGTAGGCTAGAATTGATAGTGTTGATATGGTCGATGTGAGGAGAGATGTATGAAGGCAAAGGTACGCGATGCACTGTGACAAAAAGGCGGGATGATGATGATGAAGACGGGATATGCGAAGCAAGAGAAGCCATGGTGTCGGCAAACTTGTTCGTAGAGCGTGGAACAGTCTGCAAGAGGTAATGGTTGAAAGATGCCAAAAGAGTGTCAGCACGATTCTTATACCTCTGTAAAACTTCATTTTTACAGAGATACGAACCGTTAACCTGATTAACGATGAGCTGCGAGTCGCCGAAGATGTTGATAGACTTGATGTGGAGAGAAAGGGCAGTCTGAAGTCCCAAAATTAAGGCCTCGTATTCGGCCATATTATTGGTACAATCGAAGTCAAGCTTGAAAGATAGAGGCATGGGCTCCCCGTCGAGTGGGATGAGGATGACCCCCGCACCCCCACCGAGTTGACATTTGGAGCCGTCAAAGAACATAGTCATCTGGTAGACGGTGTCATCGGTGGAAAGGGTAGCGATAGACTCGTCAGGGAACTCGCAGTGCGAAGATTGGTTGTCGGGAAGAGGGGCATCTGCCAGTTGGTCAGCGATGGTTTGCCCCTTGATAGATTTCTATTGGATGAAGACGAAGTCAAACTCCGCAAGCAGCATGAGCCACCGAGCCATACGTTGATTCTGATATGGCTTGGAGTGCATGTACTTGAGAGGGTCGGGGGCGGCATTTCGAGAATAACGCGGATCTTGGCGGGATCTATCTCGATACCACGGAAAGAAACGATGAAGCCGAGAAGTTTGCCTGAGAGGACCCCAAAGACACACTTCTTGGGGTTGAGGCGGACATTGTATTGAAGAAGACGAGAAAAGATGATTGTGAGAATGGTCAAGTGGTCGCGGCGGAGCTTGGACTTGCCGAGAAGGTCATCCACATAGTCCTCCATGATTTTGTGGAGGAGATCATGGAAAATGTAGGTCATGGCGCACTGATAAGTGGCACCAGCATTTTTCAGGCCGAAAGGCATGACTCGATAGCAGAAAGTCCCCCATGGGGTGATAAAGGTAGTCTTGTGCTGGTCTTCTGGTGCGATCAGGATTTGATTGTACCCTAAAAACCCGTCCATAAGAGATAGCATCTCATGGCCGGCCGTAAGATCAACAAGCTGGTCAATGTTAGGAAGAGGAAAGTCGTCTTTAGGATAGGCTAGGTTAAGGTCGTGATAGTCCGTGCAGATCCGAATCCCCCCAGTTGCTTTAGTAACTGGGACGATGTTAGAGACCCACTGTGGATAATCGATGGGTTAGATGAAGGAGACAGAAAGAAGGCACTGAAGCTCCTCTTTGACAAGAAGCGCAACGTGAGGGTGCATCTTTCAAAGCTTCTACCTAACAGGCTTAGCCTCTGGTTTGGTGACAATGTTATGGGTAGCAATGGTGGGGTCGATGCCAGGCATGTCGCTGTATGTCCAGGCAAAGGCCTTGCTATGGTTGGAAAGGAATTGGGCATAGTCAAGCTGCTCCTGAGCGTCTAAAGATTGACCAATCTTTAAGACGTGAGGAACATCGGAAGAAGAAGGGAGGTTGATGTCAATGGTGGATTCATTTAACATAACCTGGGTCTCGGAAGGGAGGAAACGCTGGATGAAAGAGTCATCGGCACCCATGTAGGAAAGGATGGCGTCATCGTCAACGCAGTGGACAGTGTGAATGGTTGCCGACTCATCCTCTACCATGCTAGGAAAGATGAGAGGGAGAGACCTGGGCACCCCATTGAGCTGATAAGTCAGGGGTTCCAGGCGGATGGTGTTTATGGAAAAAAAAAAAAAAACTAGGAGGGATGGAAACCACCGACTCCGTAGGTGACGAAGGAGAAATGGGCGAGTCTGGAAGAGATTGGTCAGTGGTTGGTTCGGGACAAAGGTCGGAAGGAGCCTAAGTGGGATCATGATATCCCAGGCCATAGCGTTTCTTGGCATCGTGATCACTGAGCGCCTCGATGGGCTGATGGGAGCCCTGCTCATAACGTCCGAAACCAAAACCCTTCCATGCACACCTGTGAAGGTAAGTGTGTGCAAAGGCAGGGTTGCCAAGAAATGAGAAATCAGATGTGAAAGGTTGGGGTGAAGAGAGGGAAGTGCCGTAGGTAGGAGCTTGATTAAGCCCCCCATAGACAAAGTTGGTTCGGAAGTGAGGAGGACCATAAGGCATGACCGTCCCGATCCGAGGGTCGTAATTAGGACTAAGGTGAAGGCGTCCATACTCTTGTGGAGTTTGGAACATGTCGAGAGTCAACAAGCGATATTCCCCAAGCGATAGTCGTTGGAAGATGTCTTCCATGGGGTCTTTGGTCGGCGCTTGAAGAGGAGGGGTGAGGGCAACCGCTGATTGCGAACTGGTCGAAGCTTCTGCAGATGGAGGCGGTGCCGGAGTGGACGGCTTGATGGGGATGAGGACGTCGTTAGGACGATAGGTGGTGTTGCAAGTCTTGAAGGGTGAAGGGTCAGCGGGAATGGTGTGGACTTGCCCGTCATGCTCGAACTTCACACAACGGTGCAGGGTGGAGGGTATACAGGCCATGGCACGGATCCAAGGTCGGCCCAGTAGAAGGTTATATTGAAACTCTCCTTCGATGATATAGAAGAGCTCCAGGACTGTGTGTGGGCCTACGCGAATGTGGAGGATGACTGTGCCGATGGTCGTGGTGGTGGTGTCATTGAAAGAGCGTAAGATAGCGTCAGTTTTAGAGACACAGTTCTGAGGAAGAGCCAGCTGATCAAAGGCGTGGGTAGAGATTATGTTGATGCTAGCGCCGCCGTCGATCATAACGCGTTTAATGCGTGTCCAATCAACATAGGCAGTGATGAAGAGGGCGGCGTCCTGATCTTCCGTGTTAGATGCGGGAATCTCAGAATCGCTGAATGTGATGGAAGCGACAGGAGACAAGGAATGGACGAGGGCAGCGAGTGGTTGGGGGTCCTCGGGTCGGACCTCCGCTACCTGCAAGGCTTGGATAAGGGCTTGACGGTGCTGAGGCGAGGTTTGGATAAGGTCGTAGAGAGACATCTTCACAGGTGTCTGGTGAAGCTACTTCAGCATGGAGTCATGGATTGGCCTGGAAGAGGAAGACGAAGAAGGTTGGGATGCGCCAAGGATAGAGATTTTAGGCTTGGGCGCAAGGGGTGGCTGGACGAAGGGATAGGTCCAAGGAATGGCAGCTTTTTCCTTGGCCTTGTCCTTTTGTGATCTAGTGGTTACACGGATAGCATTGATTTCAAAAATGGGAGGTGAAGAAGGGGTCATGTCTTGCTGGTGAGATGTTGACGTGTTTGAAGAAGTTGGACAGGAAGGAGTCAGGGTCTGGTCAAGAGTGTCCTCAAAGAGAAGAGTGTCTTTCTCCATGTGGCGGTGAATGACAGCCTTGAGGGCACAGCAAGTCTCGGTGTCGTGTCCTGGTGTACGATGATATAAACAAATTTTCGTATCATCGAACCAGGAGGGCTTGGACCCGAGAGGTTGGAAAGGCTTGATGGGCGGAAGAGTTATGTCAGAAGTCTGGAGAAGTTGGCGCAATATCGACGAGTATGAGCCCAATAGAGGGTCCGTGCTATTTGATATGCGCGAGGTCGGTGACTTTTGCTTAGGCGAGGTTAGAAGAGGTTTCCGTACCACCTTATGGGTTGATGGCGCGGTGACAGATGGAGACGGCTCTTTCTTGACGATTGATACCGCCTTTTTAGGAGAGGGACGACTAGAGGTAGGCAGAGGAAGCAAAGGAGGCAACGAGTTTTGATTGAAGGTCGGAGTGGGAAGGATGCTAGCCAAGGTCGAAGGATGGGGGCCCAAAATGGATGGCAATGGTGATGGAGAAGGAGGCGTTCGTCTCTGCGGTCTGGCAGTCTTCTTTGCCTTGGTCAGAAGACTACTACTGGTCGAGGTCTGGCCTAAGTCCACCTTCACTTGCGGGTGAGTGAGGGAGGAGATAGGATGAACGCCAAATGACTTGATGGGCTTGGACGAGATAGATGCATGCTTCGGTTTGGATGGGTTTGGTTGAGGTTTAAGAGTCTGGTCTTTGTCAAGAGTCTGACGAGATTCTGCCTTAGGAGGATTAGCGGCATGTGATGAGAGGGCGCGGGTATGTTGAAGGGTCTTAAGACGCTCCCACAACACCTGAGGCATCACTTTCCTCGAAGGGAGAAGTTCAATCTTCTCCACTAACCGGGAAAATGGCTGAGAGGAAGATGTTGATGGTTGCGAGGTTGAAGACGAGACGGGAGTAGTGGTCTTGGACACATGATGTGGTGAAGTCATGACAGATGAAGACGAAGGCGAGACGGGTTCTTCCCTGGGTGGAGAAGAAACCGGGGAGCGAGGCTCCTCCAGTGGGTAAAGGGCAGGGATGACAGTGCCCTCCACTTGCGGCTGAGGAGTAGGAAGGGTCGGGTCCTCCAAAGGCTGTAGAAAGGAGGATGGCGAGACTGAAGGTACTGATAAGGGTGAAGCGTCCTCCAAGATGAGAGAGTTCAATGGAGAACTAGCCGGGGAGAGAGGCTCGTCCACATGTGACGGACTGATAGATGGACTAACCTCAAGAGGCTGATTGGGGATGAGAGGAGAGACCGTATTGACTGTCCGAATATTGTGCTCATGATTGTCGTCAATTAAGGTCTGGACATGGTTCTGAGCTGGCGGATGATTGGGGAAAGGTTGTTTGAAGATGTCAATGGCCTGATTAGGGGGTGCATTAGGATTGTCTAAGATGAGATCCCCCTTTTCAAGCATGTCTTGTATTATGTTCTTAAAGGTCTTGCAGTTCTCCGTGTCATGGCCCTTAACACAGTGAAAGCTGCAGAAGTCTTGCTCCCTATACCACGCGGGGATGGCGTGTGAGGGATCGAATTGCGGAGGAGGTCGAGCTTGAGGGAGATTGAGGATTCCCTGTTTAAGAAGCTTTTCTAGCATAGACGCATATGATTCTCCAAGGGGAGTATATCATCGCTGCAAGTATCTTTGCTGGAATTGCCGAGTAGCGCTCTGAGACGTAGAGGGCTCAGGCTGATTGGACGAAGAAGATGAAGGTCTGACAACCACGGCATTAGCTGAAGCCTTGGGTTTAGAATTGGATGATGATGGCTTGGCAGAAGAAGAGTCATTGGTCTTAGAGCTGGGATTCTTACTCCGCAGTTTGACTTTGTTCTCCTCGATGGCACGCAACTCAAGTTTGCGGGCCATCGTGAAGGCCTTGTCAAAAGTGCGGAAGGTTTGAACCCTCAGAGTGGAAGAGATATGTCGGGCATAGGCTTGAGAAAAGAGTTCAATAAGCTCAGCCTGGGGCAAGGAAAAGGAGAGTTGGTTGATAAGGCCTCTCCATCGAGCCACGAAGTCGGCTATGGACTCGTCCTCGAATTGCCGAATAGAATAGAGGTCCGTGATCGAGACCTTCTTGGTTATGTTGATAGAAAAGTGATCGAGGAATAGCTGAGCCAATTGCGTGAATGAGAAGAGAGAATGACTAGGAAGGGAGCTGTACCAGTCAAGTGCAGCACCCGAGAGAGACATAGGAAACGTGCGTAAGAGTAACGCATCGTCATGGCCAATGAGGTAGCAGGCGTGTCTGAATGCCTGCAAATGTTGTTGTGGGTCTTCCTTGTTTTGAAAGCGAGAAAACTTCGGAAGCTCCCACTGGCTAGGATATGGTCTTATTGGGACAGAAGGATGGATGGGCTCGTTGCAAATCTGTTCATATGAAAGAGTGTTGCGCGAGCCGGAAATAGAGGTCTCAAGACTGGTCATCTTGTCCATCAGCATCTTGATGATGTCTGCCGACGGATTGACGGGTTGCGCGCCCCCTAGGTTGTAGGGTGCTTGGAAGAGGTTAGAGGAGGCGTGCGACATAGTCGGTTGTATAATATACGGATGACTAATCGCAGGGGCAGAAGTGAAGGCTAAAGGTGGTTGGTTAGAAGACATAGCTGGGCCCGTTGTTGCCACGAGAGGTTGAACTGTGGTAACGGGGGCCAAGGGATAAGAAGCCACCCTGGTATTGATAGGGGCCAGGGTAGGCGGGATAGAGACGACAAGGTTTTGAAATGGAGTGGATAGAGGTTGAGCGGGTTGAGGTTGACAAGGGGCCGGAACCCCGGTGGAAGTGGGCCCAATGATAGAGGGAGAGGCCACACCTGGAGGATTGGTCAAAGTCTGGTCAGTGGTTAAAGCGATGGCTTGAGTGTCCGAAGGTTGAACTATGGATGTTGTTGATACAGCTGTAGTCGCGACAAGGGAGGTCGGCATTCCGTAGATCGGATTGCCCAAGGAGTCCCGCATTCGGCTATGTGCGAGATAATGTTGCAAAGCCTTGACATTGAGGTCCAAGAATCGCTCGAAGTCTTGGTCCCCTTCTTGGACAATGGGAGTCTGCGGCGGGGTTGTACGGACAGGAGTTCTTTCGGTCTCCGAGTTGAACTCCATTGTAGGCTTGGTCACGGATGGGGTGGACGGAAGCGGTTGACGGCAGGCGTGGTCGACAAGAGCCTTGGCTTGGCTACGAGTGAAAACCATGCAAGGCAAAGAAGGTTCGGGTCTCAGGAACTGTGTTGCTCAGTTTCAGAAGACTAGGATGAAGTCTTGACAGAGAAAGGACAGGTTTCAGGTTGCTGGTTTTGGAAAAAAAGGATAGTGACAGAGACCGACGTCGGTTGAAAAACCGATGTCGGTAGGAAATGAGGCCGACGTCGGTCAGATAACCGATGCCGGTAACAGATGAAGCCGACGTCGGTATCAGAACCGATGCCGGTGACAGGGGAAGCCGACGTCGGTGGCAGAACCGATGTCGGTGACTGTGTTTTCCAGAGAGCCAAAAGGTTCTTGGAAAAACAAAGAAGAAAACGTCCTCACACACTCAAACAAACAGATGAGAGGAGGAAAACAGAAGAAGACAGGCAAGCCTAAGCGATAAATCCTAGGAATTAACCTTAGAAACTTGTGGCTTATGCCTTAGATGAATGTTTGGGGAGATTGGCTGAAAAAAGGGTCCTAGAAGAAGGCGGTCTAAGGATGGTTTCAGGTGTTGTTTTAGGTGCTCAAAGATCTGTGTTAGGGTCTGGTACGTGGCCTGGTGCTAAGGAGCAAGCTCCCCTCACTTCACGATTCCAGTGGTTAGCTGGTCTCGCTTAGCCAAGATATACCTCGCCTAGAGTTTAGACTCCGCCAGAGAACGGAGTGGGCTTCCCCCTTGGTGATGAAATCCAAGTGGGGTCACCGGGACGGGTAAGGTATCCGCTGGGGGATGAATTCCCAGTCGGGCCTTGTCTCAGGTATGTTATATGTTCGTTTTAGTGCATGTGATTAGGTAGTGTAACATAAAGTGTCTACGGTTTATTCAATATGCGCCTAAGTTTACTAGATGTGGACTAATGCAAGGACAAGCAGAGATGAAAGTGCAATATGTTTTAAGCCCAAGTCGAAATGTGATATTGTTATGAAGACAAGAAGGAGAAAGGGATGAGAGTATGAGATTAAGACTAGTCTAGAATAAAAGGAAGAAAGGTTCGTTTTAGACCCGCTTATAGTGACATTTGGAATAGAAGAAAGAGACAAAAAGGAAGGAGCCTAAATGCACCTAAATGAAAAGAAGAAGGAACCCAGGAGGAACCTAGGGTCCCACCGGGCGTGCCAGAGATGTTTCTACCTCAAATTTGCTTTTCAGACTATAAAGAAAGAAACTAGAAGAAAGTAAAGGACAAGGCTTGGAAGTACCTGGACATAAGATTGCGCACCGTAAATCCAGACGTTCGTGGGCACTCCTCTTTGGCTGTGGAGGAATGACACCTGCAAGAAAAAGGGAAACTAGGACAAGAAAAATGTTAGACAGATAGGCAGTGGGTTGCCAAGCAAAGGCTTGTTCCCAGAAGTGTAAAAACTTCCTTAAGGGAGGTCAACCCACTGTTTTGATAAAATAAGTGACTGATAAAAGACAGAATGACAGAATACAAAAATGACAAAAAGATTAAAAATGAAAGAAGAAAACAAAATGATTACCTAAATGAAGGAGTAGGCTGAAGACAGTCACCGAGGTCGGTAATGTTGCCGGCGTCGGTTATCTGACCTGTCGTCGTCGGCTATCCTGCCGACGTCGGTTGGGGTTGTGACCAGTGTCGGTCAGGGTTGTGGCCTGTGGTTGGGTTTGAGTAGGGTCTGGTCTGAGTCTTGGTCTGTGGTCTGTCTGTGGACGGGTTGGACGTTGATGGACGGGTCTGGGTCTTGATAGACGGCTCTGGGGATGGTCTCAGGCAGAGATACAGGGGAAGGAAGAGACAAAGAGGAAGGGGAAGAGAAGGATACACAGAGGAAGGGGCCTGAGAAGGCTTTGCAGCCTCTCAGGGGAAGGGACAAAGGGAAAGACACAGAGGACAACAGAAAATAGATGATTAAGCTAAAGAAAATAAAATAAAAACCAGACTAGCTTACCTTTAGCCTGCTGAAAGAAGAAGATGGAGATGGTGTTGGAGCCACTGAAGAGTTTGCTGCAAGGAGGAGATACTGATCCAAGGCCTGCTTCACCTGTTGCTGCTGCTGCACGAGGTTAAGACAGAGGAGAAATAAGAGCCAAAGCGCCGAGAGGAGTTGTTTGCGAGCTCAAGAGTCCAGGGGGTGCAACGGACGCAGAAGGGGATAATGAAGGCTACCGACGCCGGCAGTTTCGCCGACGTCGGCCGAAGGGTCGCCGACGTCGGCGGTCGCAGGGTGGGCACAGAGGCTAAAAATAGCCTCTGCCCATTCTTGCACGCCGCCGAGCGAGGGGTCATGGGCAGAACGGTCGCAAGGTTGCCAAAATGGACGAGGGGGGATATAATGGTGAGATTTGGGCTAATAAATGCTAGGGGGAAGGTGGAGGGATTCAAGGGAGGATCCAAGGAGGCAAGGGTAGGGTGGAAAAGGGGGGCCTCAATTAATTAAAAGATGTTAATTTTTTAATTAATAAGACCTAGGTGGGTTAGGGACCAAGGAGGACTAGGAGGGCAAAAGGACCAAGGGGGAGAACCAAGGTGCAGACACGTTTGCGGTGTCTACAGTGATCTCTATTAGGTCCTTGAGAATGAATTGGAATCTATATAGCTACATGTATAGTATATCATCTTAAATTTATGTCATTACATCACTAGATTCTATGCATGATAAATGGTTGGGCCCTAAATTCTACTTTCTAGGCTTACTGACAATGGAAAACTAGAATTATTGGAAAATAATTATCCATCTACATATGCACCCATGTAGCACTAGCTTATTAATGAGGTATTTAAGCACCTCATTATCAGTGAATAAAATGAAATGGGTAGCCAATAGGTATTGTCTAAAATACTATAGGGCATACACCATGGTGAGTGCTTCTCACTCAGTTATTGTATAGTTATGCTCTGCTTAGGTCAACTTTCTACTAGAAAAGGAAATTAGATGGTGCATCTTCCCCTTGCCTAGTTGCACCAAAATGGTACCAATGATAGATCTAGAGGTATCAACATGGATGTAAATGGGGTCATCCAATCTAAAAACTATTATATTGGCACACTAGCCAATTTCAAATTTAGGGTTTTAGATGCCTCTTCTTATGTCAGCCCCAATATAATGGGCCCTCCTTGTGTGGGAGTTGTTTTAGAGGTGATACAATATTTGCATATCTCCTGATGAATTTCTTGTATTACCTATAATGGCCTAAGAAAGTATGAACATCCTTTTTCATCAAAGGGGTTTGGAGCTAAATGATAATGGCAATCTTTGTTGGGTCTACTAGTAAACCATCCTTGTAGACAATGTGCCCAAGCAATGTTCCAAAAGGAGTTTCAAAGATGCACTTCTTTAAGTTCAATGAAATTTTCAATTGCCTGCATCTTTCAAAAATGAGGCCATACATGATCTAATCATCAAGGAATACTTAGAGAAACTGATGAATAAATTCATTGAATGCCATGATGACTACCCTAGAGCAGATGGCTAGTATATTTTTGAGCCCAAAGGGCATCATATTATATGCAAAATAACCCCTTTCAATTGTGAAGGTTGTCTTTGGCTTATCTTCTTCCTTTATTTGCACCTGATGGTATCCTAAAAATACATAAATGAATGTATATATTTCATAGCTAGTGATGCCATCAAAGAACTCATCTATAAATTGAGTTGGAAATGGGTTGATAACATAGGTGGCATTCAAGAGTTGATAATCAATGCATATTCTAATGTGCCTATCCTTCTTTATGCTAATTAACCTGGGACTTACCCACTCTGACTCTTTCACTAGATATATGATGCCTATGGTTAGCATCTCATCAATCTCTATTTTTACCTTGGCACAAAGATAGGGGTTCATGTGGTATGGGTGTTTCTTTATAGGTCTCATGCCATCCACCAGCTTGATGCTCATCTTACCTAGGGAAGGGTGGGTTCCCTTCATATCCTGATAGTTTTGAGGGAATAAATCCTAAAATTCCTTTAGGAGCTCTATAATCTATTCCATCTCTACTTTAGACCAATATGCACCTATGGTGGTGATCTTAGGTTCACCCTCCATGCTAATGTCCACTTTTGTGGTTCTAATTTATGCATGATATGGTTCATTTTACATCTGATGGTATCCTTCCACCTTCCTTGTTCCTTTTTTTGTGTTGATGTGTAGATGAGTAGGGATTTCTTCATCTAGGATGTGATCATCTACTTGGTATATGACCCTTTTCTTACCTGCTAAAGCCTTCTAGTTGTACTTCTTCTAAGTCTCATCATCTTCTTTACTAGAGTTGTTATTGAGCACCTTGTCTTCAAAGAAAGTGGGGAGTGCTAGTCCTTTCTCCCCAAACATGTCTCTAAGATACTCGTCTAGTATAGTGGTGTCTTCGAACACTACTTGGAATATGACTTATAATGGTTCAATCATCCTCAAATATTTAGAGGAAAAGGAAAACATGTGCACAAACCTCTCCTTCAGCATATCCCAACTAGATGTCTCCCTGCATGTTTCATTTATGATGTACTAAGCTCATGCCTAGGTTTTTAAGGTCCTATAAAAGGCATGCACCCATAGGTTCCTTAGCAAATTTTCACCATATTTGGTCTATGTTTCTTCATAGATGCACATGTGGGAAATGGGGCCTGAATCACCTAAGTAAGTTACTATGTATATGTCATCATCTCTCTTACCAAACATTGTGTTTATTTTGGCCTTTATCTTGCCATGTTGGTAGGCTAACCTTGTGTGCTACCCATCATCAAGCAGAAGTACTCTTTAGTGTATGCACTAATGTGCCCATTCAATCTACTTATTTGGGGACACAAGACTCTAAATCATTGACATAGCTCTCAATAAGTTTTCTTCCTTCATATTTTATAATGGTATCAATTTTTCCCTTGCTTAATCTAAACACTCTTTTTCCAGTCACCTTGGTGTAGGGAACCCATTTTTGTGTATTGCACTCAACTTAGATTAGACCTTTCCTGACCAGCCTTAGTGCCTTTATGTGAGCTTGGTGGTACCTTCATATACTTGTCTCATACACCTCCTTGACCCATTAGTCACATGCCATGTCATTGTATCAGATACTAATTAGCCATCCTCCCATTCAATCAATCCTTAATCATCAAGATATAAAAACTTGATGCCCTACACTATGATATTGTATATGTGGTTGATCTCTTCATCAAGGTCAATGCTCTCAACATATGGTGGCCCTTGATCCTTCAAAATGGGGATCACCACCCTTTCTTTTCCATTCTCAAAATTCATGTAATGCTTCTTAAAGTGCATGTCCCCATTATTTGCATAACACCATGGTCTACCTAGGAGTACTATGTAGTTATCATGCTCTACCAATTCTATTACTTTGAAGTCAACCTAAAATTATATTGCCATGATATCTATGATGGCACCTTTTAGGGTCCCAATAGTTTGTGCTCTAGTTTTATTTGCCATGAACAAGGTGTGAGGGGATGGCTTTAAGGGTAGTTTTCCCATTTTTTCCTAGGTATTTTTATTCAAAATGTTAACCTTAATGCCTATGTTGATTATGACCTCAAATACTGGCCATCCATTGATGGTTTCACTTATCATAAATTCTTGGTCATAGAAGGTGTTTTGAGTATGATGAACCTGGTGTGCCCACTCCAAGTGTGGCATCATGATTTCAATTCATTAAGGTGTAACCTCATCCTTTGGCCTTTATATCTATTTCATCAATAAATAATTTAATAAAGGTAACATTCCCTTCATATTTAGAAGGCATAACATCTATGTTAATTATTGTACCTCTACTGCCTAGTTATCCCTATTCTTGCATGAATATGTAGCTTGTGCCTCCAAATCTCTAGCTAGTTGAAGCTCACCCTAGAGGTCTTGAATCATGCTCATGGACTATTATAGGATATCCTTCTAGTGCACTAGATTAGGATATGGTGTTGCATTGGGTTTAGGTCATGTTATGCACTCGGTTTGGCTTGAATCCCCATATTCTAGGTGTAACTTTGAGGTTGCTTTAACAGTGGGTTGAGAAGTGAATCTACTTCTTGTAGTGACTTGCACTTTGGGATTCTCCTTACAAGTTGGTTGTGGATTTATATCCCACTTTTCCACCTTGGGTTCTTACTTGATCATGGTATCACCCTTATCAAGATATCCCTAGGTCATATTTATGTATAAGTCAGGGCATTCTTCAACTAGATGTGGCTCGTGGTAGTACCCATAAGTGGGATGAATCAGGTGGTTGTACTGGTAGTGATCAATTGATCCACATTTATAACATGTTCACAGGGGGAACCTTTCTTGACCATGTCCTCTACCTTTCCCTCTTACACCTCATTATTTTACATAGCTAGCACTTTGTTGGCCATAGCCATCATCACCCTAGAGCATCTGTCCTCTAGTTGTAGTGGTTGTCTACCATGCTACTCTCTCTAAGTTTTGATGCATTTCATCAATGAGATGGTAGTTTTTAGCTATGTGGGTGTAGGCATCACATAATTTACAATTTATAGAGGTGTTTACTTCGGTTGTGTATTGTAATAATAGGTGGTTATGAATGTTTTGGTCTTTATGGCATACCTCACAACATAGAAGTAGTGTTCAGATGTTTTTCCTTGGGAAATTAGTCTTGATATGCCCTTCAACCTCATAAGTAGCACACCACAGCCCACTATGAGTGGCAAGTGTTGATCCTACTATCAATTTATACAACTTTGAGGCTATTGATGTGATATGTGCCTCCATAAATATATTTATTTTGATGTTTTCACTCTTGACTGCTTCATCCCTTAGTGCAGCCTCTAGCACTTCTCTAAGATTCATGAATGTTTCCATGGATATCACTCATTGTAATGGTACAATAAGTCCCCCAACAAACCATTTCACATGTTAGGAGGCATGGATTTCATAAGGGAGTTTTGAAATAAGGTTTTTGAAATGTGTATCATAGAGGTGCATGCTCTTAGATAGCCCCTGGCTAATTTCTTTTAATGTAGCTATGCTCTACTGCTTAAACTTTGGGATGTCAAACTCTTTGAGAAAATCCTCCTTCAACATGTCATAATCCACCATGGCCTAGTTTGGATCAAATTTTTGATACTAGGTGTGCACATGATCCATTAGGGTCATTACAAATTGAGTGGCCTTGTACTCTGACTAGGTAATTCCCCTAGCATGCCATTGTATTTCACACTTGAGCATGTGCTTGGTAGTGTTTTCAATTCTATGGTATTTTAGCAAATGCATTTCCATTTTATAGTAAATCTACTAAGGGGGTGCTTGACCCTGGGGTGCTTACCCTCTTGGAGTTTAGATTAGAGGTGTTTCTTTGATCCTTAGGTTGGATTTCATCTCAACCACTGTTGGTTACATCGTAAAGCTAGCGGGCATGAAACTACTTCCTAGTTGTGTAGAGCCACCTCTACTAGGTTGTTTCCTAGTCAGCACAGCTAACATACTTTGAACTAGGATGGTAGGATTTATCTTATTAATCATCTGACTAGGGCTCCTCACACTTAAACTCACACTTGTAGTTGTTGAGTTGTCCTTTAATTCTTCATAAGGGAGTATTTTTTCAATCACTAGTTATTCTCTCAAGGATTGAAATATGTCAAAATCTACTATGATACTAAGTTTAGTTATCAAATTTATATCCTCCTATACTAGATCCAGAACATGAGCATGCACTTTTAGTTCAAAGGGGGTGAGTGCCTCTAGTGCATCTTATGTTGTGTAGCCTTCTAGGAACCCACTACAAACCTCTTCTATGGAATCTTGAGCTCATTTCACAACTTCATCCATTCTTTCATAGTGCTATTGTATTTCAAGGGATCCTTCCCCATGCCCTTCCTAGTCTCTACCAGTTTCCTTAGCACTTCTAGGTTCTAGACCCTCTATCAATCTATGTTTCCTTTTGTTATAATTTTACATGAAGAGCTCTCAATCATCCATTTGATAATTCCTTTCCATCTACACTTCACTTTTACTTCCCCTTCTCATCATCTATGATTACTCATATGTGCATATATTTTAGTTGATCATACTTATAGTCTCCATTCCATAATCTACTAGCAGCTTATTTAATTCAGTGTTAAGCTCTCTCAAAAATACAACTCTAGGTTCATGATAAATTTCATGCTCTAATTCTTCATGGTAGGAGTATGTTAACACCACGAATTCTAATATGTAACTATTTAAAACCCCATTCCACTAATGGTCAAAATAAATCATCCACACATCATCTATATTCTTAAGCCTTTCTAGGCACTCTTCTATCCACTCATGGTGCTGGCCATATCTTCACCATCTATACATGCTACAAGCAATCAACCATTTGTATACATGTTTTGGTAACTCATAAAAGAGTAATTCATATAATAGATCATATAGGTAGTTGTGCACCCATACTCTTGGCACCTGACCTTGGTAGGTCAGATGCCTCTACATGAAGTTGTCCTCAACTTGTTCCAGTCAGTGCTCAATGTTCTTGAGCGAGAGTCAGTACATTGTTCCATCATACCATTATAACAACAAAATTCAATATGGGTCCTAAGAATAGAAACAAAATGTTTTTGAAAGAGTTAGTCTCTTATAGTAGTGCCCATTATTATTAGTAACTCACCCTACTAGTTTGGAACTTTAAGGTAACTAGGTGTAAGGCTTAGTAGTAGGTTAGGCACAACATTTATCACATCTCTACACTAGCATCCAATTCACCCAAGCTGTAAACCTTGAGTGCTCACCCAAATTATAGTGATGAAAGGACTAGGACCCATATTGGGCTATTTGGAACATGGCATAACTTTTGGTTTGGTCAATGGGGCATATTGAGGGGGTTCATCAGTGCAAGGTTGTTCAAAAATCAAGTTAATAGGCAATAGATGAAGCTATGGTTTGGTTCTCAACCATAGTGATGCACATATAGTCTGGCAATTGATCTAGGTACTAACTGGGTCAAGGTTTCTAGTTGACATTCTCATCTTTACTTGAGCTACTTGGCTTATTTATCTTGAAAGGCCTAGGTTCACACAGCTTTTAGTGCAAGCTATTTTATTCCCAATAGTGGGTTATTATGCATCATGATGGTCATTACAATTGGATTCATAGATCTTCAAGTGATTCATCTAATTATCACTAATACTAGTAAATAACATATAGATTAAAACCATATTCAAATCTTAAATATTATATTTAGATAAATTTTTCAACACATATATCCTTCAAGTGATTGATTTCATTCATATTTCAAATTAATAGTTTACAAGATCAATCTGAGCCTAAACTCAATTTCATAACATTCATGTCTAGTATCTCATAGGTGAGATTGAACTATACAAGGCTAGTTATACCAACAGAAGGATAAACTATCCTAGTTTATACTCTAAATACATTTGTGTAGATCTTTGATATGCTTCATTCTCTCCCTTCCACTTGTGTTTCAATTTTTCTTTATATCCTTTGAAAGAATCTAAGCTAGGTTGGACAGGTGCATGATAGATGCTAAGGTGTCAATACGGCTGATCATTCTGATAGCTCCATGACTCTACCACCATACTCATACTTGAGATTCATCCATCCAAAATTTAGGTGAGAAGTAAGTGTTTGGTCAGCTGCCACAAGATTCATGAGATTCCTCCAACTGGCATAAAAAAGACAAAATCTGAGTAATCATTACACATGATTGCCTCATGTTTGGATTTTACATGTTGGCATGGGAACACTACTTAGTGAAAAGGGGGCCAACAACATCCAACATAGTAATGAAAAATGAAAGGGCAGTCATAGTTGCTTTTGGTAACTCATGTACCTTGATCTAGATGTCATTATGTATCTTTGTTAGTGAATCATGTTGTCTCAGATATTACATGACATCATAGGGTATTTTGGGGTGAAATTGGATCATGTTTGAGACCTCAAACTAACATGTATTTAACGTTCACAATTTCTTGTAATACTACCCTATTTTTATCCATGCAATCTTTACAAATGTAATAACAGGCCATAAATCTGCATCAGGTTTGACTAATCCTTCTAGTTGTTTCCACTATGTAAAATAAATAATTAAAATAAAAAAATTGATAGTTGAATATTTTTGAGGTGCTTACGAGGATATTTTTAATGCTGGTGGTTAACTTAGATGTGACAAATTTAGGCTAGTTGAAGTTTTGTAGAGGTGTATTATGTAATACACAATATTGATCACAGCTTTTGTTGCTTTCTTATTTTGATTTATTATTTTCCAAAACCATTTGGTAATGCATTAAACCAAGGTTCACATTGAATAATATTATATTGAATCAATGGGTATGCTCTTCTTACCTTTCTTGTGTATTTATCCTTGGTGTCAGAATGAATTGGTAGAGTGGTAGACTTGTAAGGCAAGAGGTATTTTCTATGATTTGGAAGACCTATTTCTCATGTTATGATTTGAAGAATGATATAGATTATAAAATCTTGGTAAAAATGAATATCCATTTCATTATACCTACTTATAAGAGTGAGTATTAGGTAGTTTTATTAGTCTTTTTGTATCTAAGCCTCGCAGTGGATGTTGTAGAACTAGGCTCCTACTTTTACTACTTCTTATGTTTCCTACACAAATAAAGTGGCTTATACTATATCAATGAATTCAAATGGTTTTGGATCTTGGTATTTTGTTTTTTGTATACCTAGGCCAATTCATATTTCTTATTTTTGTGCATTTGGTAGTGGAATCAATAATTAATCTCTCTCCATGATTCTTGTTGTGTCTTAGGTTTAATACTTGATTTTCTTATTCTAACTCTTATATACAATCATGAGAAAGAAAGTGTTTTGAAATAATATCTTAGAGTTCAATTATTAGGAGGATTATGTAATGTCTTTATGTTTTCCATTCCCTTTGTTATATAACATTTTTATGTCCAAATCCATATAGTCAACTAGTTTAAATATGTTTCACTGATTGTGAATGAGTTTACCTCCCAAGTTAATATCAATCAACTATTATTTGATATGATGGCTACCCTTTTCCATATAATTTATTTGATACATAAGTTATCAGATAATTGATGTGATCAAACATCCTTTCATCTATCCCATTTCTTTTATGACCCCACATGTCATTCTACCACATGATCTACTTCGAGAAAGATACAATATGATCAAGTGCCTTTTAATTAATGGTATTTAATGAATATTTTCCATAATTTAATTGTAACTATATTTTTAGCACCATCTTCCAAGACTTGTTTTATGACCACCATGTAGTTGTTTCTAGTTGTCCTTCCTTCAAACTCTTTCTATGAAATGTTTGCAGTCTATAATTTTATCTATTCAAACTATACTTTGATGTATTGCAATCCAAATATCACACTATACAAACATTTTAATCCTAACAAATAAAAACATTAAATAAAATTCCTAACTACCTAGTGTTACTCAATACCCTCTTTGAGTTTTAGCAAAGAATGATAGAGACTAATAATGGTAAGGCTTAAGACTACAACCATTAACAAGTCTTGGTTATATGGTTCTCTATAGATATTTCAACATAATAATACCCTATTGGGAGACTTCATGAATAATGTAGGGTCACTTCCATTTGATGCATAGTTTTCCTAGGAATGCTTTAAACCTACTATCTATAGCATTATAGATTGTTCTAAATCAAATTACTTAGATTACAAGTTACAATCATGCTAAGCCTTCTAACTTAAATTATGGATGTCTTGAATCCATTTTTCCCTTTGTCAACTTTTCCCCATTTTAACCAAGTATATTAATATTTACTTCAAGGAGTCTTGGTCACCTAGCCTCATAACCATTGCAATGTGTAAACTTAGAATGATATACTCCATAGGCATTACTACCTCAAGACCATAAATAAAATAAAATGGATTAAAGCATGTGGCATGATTGTAATTTATTTTGTACCCCAAATAATCATAGGAATGTGATTGTCCCAATCATCCCTTTTTGCATTACATATTTTCATTAGCATTTTTCCCAATACTTTATTTGATGCTTTATCTTGTCCATTTACTTGTGGGTGATAATCCATGCTCTTATGCTGTGAAATTATAAATTCCTCGATGAGAGTCATGGTAGTGTTATTAAGGAAGTGAATTACTCTATCACTAACCAACTTGATTGGGCATACAAATATTGTAATGATATTTTCATATAAGAATTTGGCAATATCCTTCGTACCACAACTTGTCTATTATTATATTAAAAGGCTTAACAAGAGCTTGTTCTGATTGACTATCCTTGTAATTGTGAAGCATCAAATTTAAATCATGAGCTACTTCCTATTGTGATGATGACTCTATTATATCTCCCAAATCATCTGATCATCCATGACATATAAATATTTTAATTTTATATAATACATTGTGCACCAATGGGTTATCATCCATAAACACAAAGTCTAAATGAAATCTTATTGCACTTGTGCCTAATGTTTGGTGTCTTTCCTTCACCCTTGATGCATACTAGGACATTGGTAGTGGCACTAGTGTGTGACTAAAAATGTGTACCCAATACCTCAGATCCACTCCTTGCATAAACTATATATCTACACATTAATGAATATATAACTCAAAACATTGGCTTTTTGAAAGAATGACCATTTTGATTTCAAATTAGGTGGTAATTAAATTTATGCATGTAAAAAATCACATGAATCCTCCCAATGTATCTATGGATATCTATGCACTACCCACCAACTTACATTAGTTCCTTTTAGCACATAGTTGAAAGTGTCAACTCTTTGATACACCTCTGATACATGGTGTTCTAACCAATAATAAATGGATTAAGATCTAATGTCACAAAGCATTGAGGTAATTTATGTTCAATTTTGAACACCATGCATAAAGGCTATATCTTATGATATCCCCTATACCAATTCAACATATGGGTGTCAAAATCACCACTTATGGAAGATGTTGTTTTTGAAGGTAAAATACCCTTTAGAGTGTGTTGGGCCCCTTTTTAGCTAAGTATGAATTCATACCAAATCATCAAATATATTGGTGTGAGGTGATCATTTGGAATGATTATTATTTTTTCACCTTTTGTGCCAGCTAGAGGAATCATGCACCAAGATGGGAGATAATCACTTCAACATGAGGCAATCATTTATGATGATTGCTATTTTGATATCCCTTGTGCTAGCTATTAGTTGGATAAAAAATTATATGATGTTTTGGGCATATTCAAATAGTGGAAGCATATGGTAATCATAGCATGAAGGTCACAAATTAATAGATCCAACAAATTGATTACTAAAATCTCTAGCTTGGCTATCGACATGTGCAACTCCACCCTGGCAGAAGGTGCTCCTGTAAGCTATAAAAAAAATATCAAACTAGTGAGTTAAGGGACATGACTTTGATATAGGGAATCCCTACATAATTGGTTTTAGACATAGTGAAGTGTCTACCTTGAAACTTAGGACTATCATGGGTGCCTTTGAGGCCCCGTATTATAGTTCCCAAGCTCTCCTATGAGCCTTTGGGCCTTTAGGAGCTTTAGATGAGCATTTCCTCTATTTTCACTTGTTATGTACTCTATTTATCTAAATAATGTTTAATGAATAATAGTGTTTCCCTTGATTGAGTTTGATCTAGATTGTATGGTTATAGTTAGGTTCTTTAAATGCAGATTGATTGTATAATATTTGTAATAATTAAAATTCTTAGTTTAATAAATGAACACTAAGTTATAATAAGCTTTTAGTTCAAAGCATTAATGGCATATCTATGAAAAATATGACATCAGTATATTATATAGACATAGTCTAAGTATAGGAAACACCCCATGCTAAGTAATGATATTTATGCCTAAAGTGCTAGCCTAATCATGAGCCCATGATCTAAATAATTCCATTAAACCCTCCAAGCACTTGAATGATGCTAAGACAAGGGAACCAAAGGCTTGCACCCATAAGGATATAGAACTAACCTGATATAGACTTACACTAATATGACCAGAACAAGCTCTCCAAATAGGATTTGTACCTATAGTCATTAGACTCCACTTGTAGACACCTAAATCTGGCCATTGATAACCTCCAACTAGGCTTTTGACCAATTTCCACCAAAATGCAAAATGTGGCCTAAAAACACTAAAACACATTAAATGAGTTGAAATTGATATATTCAAGTGCCAATTTTGGTTAGGATATCCCTAAATGGGGCAGTGTAATTTATGGGTTGGATAACTTTGATCAAATTATTTCGAGTCAAAATGGTAATTTCCACCTAGGTGCTCTAGATTTCTCTTTTCTATCAAATTTATTATATGGGACATGTACCTTTATCATTTAGTGTTGGAAACATCTTAAATGTGATAATGGATCAAATGCATCTAACATCACATTCTAATTCTATTTCAGTTAAATTTTAGACCAATAACAAGGCATTCTGATTAATTTGAGTAATTTGTGCACAAAGTGGTTAATCATGCTTAGGAGATAATTAAACCAAATTAGAGCCTAATTAATAATTCCATGGAAACTTGTTGAATACTTATTTTTAAAAATGAATATTGAATATCTGCATCATCAGGTGGCATCATTTTTATCCCTAGGCCATAAATGCATAAAATATCAAGATTAACCCCTCCCATGCCTCATCAATGGCTCCCATGCCTCTTAAATTCCCATCTATCCCAAATATTGATAGGCCTATTTATGTATTTTTAATTAGAAAATTGGATTAATCCTTAGCCACACATCTCAATCTTGATATGGATAGTTCATGTTGATTCTAGACATTTTCTAAAATCTATAAATAATAGGCCTTGCCACATGTATTTTAATCTTAACTTGTGAAAAGTTACCATACCAAATTTATTCGAAAAATCTCTCACATGCCAAAGTTATGATGCCAAAATATTGAAGCTAAATCTAACCAAGGTGCCAAGGAGAGATGGAGGTAGTCAAGATTCCATTGATGCAAACTTTATGAGAACAAACCGAGCAAGCTACTACAACAAAGAATTTGGATCATCCAAGGAAGGTGAAGGATTCTTATTTTTACCTAATTTTTAGTTTTGCTTTTCATTTATTTTTGTTATTAATCTCACCCTAGTAACTAGGCATGAAGGTGTTAGTTTAGTGTGATTTTTATTTGATTTATCCACTAAAATAATATTAATCTCCCCTTCATCATCAAATTCATAGTTCACACCACCTAGAATACCTTGCACCATCGAACTTGCCAATTTAATTATTTTAATGACCAAGTCCGATGAAGAATGGGGTATGCCATGGTATGAATATCCCAACGTAGGCCTTGATTCTTTCTCTATTACACTTTGGGTGATCACATAAGGCTTACATCTTATGTGAATTGATGTCAAGCAATTAAGTGACAAATTTTGATCATTATAAGATTAGTCTAGGTTTGTTCCTAATCATAATAAGTTTAGATTTGACTTGGACATCTAGATAAGCACTTGACAGATTAAATGGATTAAACACCAACTAAAATACAAAATTTTGGTTATATTTCTAGGACCCATGTTAAATTTTATTTCTATAATGGTGTAATATAATAATTCTCTAACTCTCCCTCAAGCATATTGAACACTGGTTGTAATATGTGAAAGACAACTTTACACTGAATCATCTATCTTGTAAAGAATAGAAGTCAAGAAAGTGGGTTTGGAAAAACTTATATGATGTTATGTGTGAGGTATTATTTTATGAACTACCTAAGTATGTGTATCAATGGTTGGCTACTTATACAACCCATAGAAGGTGGAGCTATGGGTATCACTGTGAGTGGATGAAAGAGCACCTAGAGAATCTTGAGCATCTTGATGCCACTTGGACCAGAGATGTAAATAAATGGTGGCAAGGAGTGCTGAAAAATTACATGCTTGAGTTTTTAGTATTGACATAATTCTTCCCTAAAGAAGTAGAGTATCAATTCTTACATGATTCCAGAGCCATGTTTGTGAAATAATTCAGCATAAAGCTTAAGAAACTGATGGTGGATTATGGGTTTGAAACCATAAGAATGGAAGGATAAATTCCTTTCATGTGTGAATAAAAAAATAGGGAAGAAGGGGATGTGTAGATGAATTGAAATGAAAGGGGATGAGTAGATTGATACCCAAGAGATCATAAGATAGACTTATTACAAGAGAAGGCATAAACTGATAAAAGATATGGAACTTGGAAGTGTTGAGAGAACCTGTAGTGAGTAGGAATGGTATGGGGAAGGATTTATTTAATTTTAATAGTGTAAGGAGAGGAATAATGAAGCCATAAATTGATCCCAATTATTGATGGGCAAAGAATGCATTGGGTCCTTATAGAATTTAACCATTGAAGATGCACCAAAAGTGTCTACCACCTTTAAACCTACAGCACTAGCTCATACACTAAATCTCCCACAAGAATAAATAAAAGTGATAATTGACCCTATTTCCCACATTAACTTTGACCATTTTACATACTTGGATTATAATTTTGTGATTAAATAAGTTTTTCCTTATGAAGAGATAAGTGAGGATACCTCTAGACTTTTAGGTGCTAGTTTAACAACATAGAATGTGAGCACAAGAATTTTAGTTCAAAAAATGTCAACTACATAGATTGGGTAATAACCCATAAGAAGTGGCCTAGTACCACAAGTGAGTAACATCATTCCATCAACTTCAATGGTGCCAAACACAATAATAGGTTCAACACCCAACCCAATGACCAAAGGTGTTGGAGGATCACTGTTAAGATAAGTGCTAGGGGAAAAGTGCCTTAGATGCCATCTCCCTTCATAGAAAATATATTATGATATGGCAATGCACTTACTAGAATATCATGGTGTGGAAAATGTCATCGAGCATGTGTTAAAATGTGAGATTTAATGGCATGATGGGTATAACCCAATTGAAATGTAAAGCAACATAGTTTGTAACAACTCTACCTAATCATGATCATACATGGTATAGTACACTTGATCTTAACCAGGCTATGATTGATTACAACACATTGAAGGAATCATTTCTAAAATAATTTTACATACTTGAGTTTGAATAATAGAGCATCATCAGGCTCAAGGAAATTATCCAAGGGGTATCAAATATAATTCACCTATATGATGCTAGGTTTAAAAATCTTCTTTCCAAACTTCTTTATGACATTCATCCCTCCCAACATGCACAATGGTTCATTAGAATATTACTAGTACCATTTAGAAGAGCACTCTCTACATTAAAATTCATAGATCCTTAATATGTGCTTGAAGTTTTACTTAGAGTTGAGGTAGTTAGAAGCACCAAAATTGGGATCAACCCATTCATGGAAGTGTAGATTACATCCATGGCCAACTAATTCTAAAAACTAACTGCTAATTCATCATAAGATGCTCAAAGTGGATTATAGTGAACTGACTATGAGATGGAAGGCCATAATAGGAATAACTACCCTCGAAGGAATGTGAACACATTGCTTCAAAGTTATGAGGTTTGCTATGAGGTGTATGATGTTCATAATTACCCTTTGTTGTAATACACCAGTTAGGTTAACATAATCATAAATTGTTATTTTTGTGAAACCTGCATTCATACCATAGCTAATTTCCATGTAATCAATGATATGTATGAAAATATAGAGAGAGGTACATGGTAAGCAACTACAGTAGTTAGAGGGTAGGAAATCCAAGGAAATGAGGGCTATAGTCAACATAGTTCAAGCTATGGTATGCAAAGATGCACTAAAGGGTAGGGTAGATGATGCGATGGAGGAAGATTCCCATTATGATCATGTTACAATTTTAGTTTGATTGAGGACTATCAACGTGACTACCCTACACATCCAATGTGTGGATATTATAGAGGAACACACAATGTCAAAGAATGCCCCAACTTGTATAAAAAGTTATCCCAAGGTTGGCTCGGCACAGACAAAGGCACAAAAATGATCCAGCATGAGCCAAAAGTGGAGAAATGGGCTTTGAGGGCATAACTGAGTAGTACTAAGAAATTCAAGGTATAGGTAACTACTCATAGTGGGCTCACCACTCATCCATTAGTTGTGATAATACTAGAGTTGTGCCTAAAATATGGGGAACCAAGTCACACTAAGTGCATGTAATGAAATTACTTCAACAATAAAGTAGAATAGTATAAATAGATCCAAATATGACTGAAATATATCATAATATATGATAATAGACAAGCCACTTTGATGGGGAAACCTCCACAAGCTTCAATAAGAGAATAATTCACAATATGATGATAAACAATTACCCACTACCTCCTATATATAGTCTATCTAGGCCATGGTTACTCCATAGGCTGACCTACTAACCAAATGAATGTATAGAGAAATGTGATATAGCATCAAAGAGGGATAAGTAAGCCACAAGTCAACTATTCCTATCCTCATACATGTGATAGGTTAGGGGTGTAGCATGCCCTTCCCCTTCAAACCAACATTGTCCTCAATGTTGAACAACTCTGGATGTTGTTGCAAAAAATCTTCACCTTCCCAAGTTGCATATTCACTACTTAGGTTCTTCTACTTGATCAGATATTCCCTAATCTCTCTGGTTCTCAACCTCTTAGTACATGTTTGGAGGATCTTCTCTTGTTCCAAAATGACACATCCTTCTTCATCTAGTTCTGGGAGCTCTATCTAGGCTAAAATTTTATGTCCAATGACCTTGTTCAAATAGGAAACATGAAATATTGGGTGTATGCAAGACCAATGAGGTAACTTGAGCTTATAAGCAACACTTCCAAGTTTATGCAGAACCTGATAAGGGCCATAATACGTAAGAGTAAGTTTGTTGTCCTTTTTTTGTTACTTTAAGGACATTTACTTGTAAGGTTTCAAAAATACAAATACCCAGTCACCCACCTCAAAATTTTGCTCACTACGATGATGATCTACTTATTGCTTCATCCTATTTTGTGCCAAGGCCAAATTCTCTCTCAAACTATCCAAAACCTCTTGTTGATGTTGAATGTACTCCTCCACATTTCAAACCTTGGTTTTCACCTTTAATGAAGAAGTGATGGAATGTGGATGGTAACCACATAGTGTTATAAATGGAGACATTTTAGAAGAGGTATGGAAAGATGTGTTATACCACCATTCTGTAAGTGATATCCATTTAATCCAATGTTCTTGTTTATCTGATACAAAATAATAGAGATACCCCTCTAAACATTTGTTAACCACTTATATTTATCTATTTGATTGGGGGTGGTAAGATGAGCTATGAACTAGCTGAGTACCCAAAGAGGAAAATAGTTCAATCCAAAAATTACTAGTGAAAATAGGATCATGATCACTTACAATTATTTTTGGGGTTCCATGTAATTTTAGAACTACTTCAAGAAAAATAGTTGCTATTGTACTTGTTGAAAATGGGTGTGAGAGAGCACAAAAATAATTGTAACTGATCATATTTTTAAGCCTATCCACAATGACCAAGATAACATTCTTACCTTCATAAAAAGGCAACCCTATGATGAAATCCATAGAAACTTCCTCCCACCTTTGACTAGGAATTGCTAACGGTTGTAACAAACCTAGGTTCTTAACTGTCTCACCTTTATTCTATTGGCATATCAAGCATTCTGCCATAGACTTTTGTACATCTCCCTTGAGTCCTTCCCAAAATAATTCTTTCTTAATTTTGTGATAACTTTTCAAGAACCCTGAGTGTCCCCCAATTGGAGATGCATACAACTCTATAAGAATTTGATGTTTAAGCTCTAAAATTTTGCACAAGTATAGCATACCCTTATACCATAGGACATTACCTTTCCATTCAAATTTTTTAGAGGCTAAAGTACCTTGCTAGAGATTCTGAATCAAAACCTATGTATCCTTGTCTTGCTTTCATTCTAACTTGGCTTCATCCACCCAATCTGCTTGCAACATGGACATTGCACAAAGTAATGCTTCTATGGATGTATCTCATCTAGATAGTGCATCTGCTACTACATTATCTTTACCCTTCTTGTAGATGATTTCAAAATCATAACCCAACATTTTGGTTACCCACTTTTGTTGTTCCTCAAATGATAATCTTTGCTCCAAAGAGTATTTGAGACTATCATAATCCATTTTCACCTTAAAGTATCTACCCATTAGATAGGGCCTCCATTATTTAATTACATGAATAATAGACATAATTTCTTTCTCATAGATAGGTTTTTGTAGATTCTTACCTTTGAATTGATGACTCTTAAATACAATGGGTCTTCCTTCCTGCATTAGTACTACTCCCAACCCAAATCCAGAAGCATCACATTCAACAGTGAAAGTCTTTGAGAAGTCTGGAGTAGCCAAAACTGGAGTGGTGCACATAGGTAATTTTAGTTTCTCAAATGCTTTGGTGGTGGCATCATTCCAATGGAAGGCATCCTTCTTTAGCAATTCAGTGAGTGGAGTCGTTATGCTACCATAACCTTTCACAAATCTTTGGTAGTGACATGTTAGTCCTAAGAACCCTCGAAGGTTTTTGAGAGTTTTTGGCATGGGCCATTCCATCATAGTTTTGATATTCTAGGGATCAACTTTGATACCTTCATGGGAAACAATGTGACCTAGGTAATCTACCTCCTATACTCCAAAAACACATTTGGATGGCTTCGCACAAAGTTGATTCTTCTCCAAAACTATCAACATCTATTTCACATGTTATAGATGTGCTTCCCATGTCTGACTATAAATCAATATGTCATCAAAGAAAACTAGCACAAACTTCTTTTAAAAAGGCCTAAAAATAGTGTTCATCAAGCTCTAAAAAGTAGATGGTGCATTTGTAAGTACAAAAGGCATTACTAAAAACTCATAATGGCCCTCATGAATTCTAAAAGTATTTTTATGAACATCTTCATCCTTGATTCTAATTTGATGGTACCCTGAGCGAAGATCCAATTTTGTGAAATAATTAGCACCATGCAACTCATCAAGTAAATCATCAATTACTGGAATAGGAAACTTATCTTTGATGGTGTACTTGTTGAGTTCCCTATAATTTGGGAACATCCTCCATGTGTCATCCTTCTTCTCCACCATGACCACTAGTGATGAATATGCACTTTAGTTATGCTTGATGATCCCTACCTTCAGCATCTCATGGACCATCTTTTTAGTTTCACACTTCTATAAATATGGATATCTATATGGTCTGATATTTGGTGGTTAACTCCCTGGAAGTAGTTGAATGGCACGATCATGTTCTCTTTTTGGTGGTAGTCCTTTTGGCATGGCCCCAAAAATAGATGGGTGGTCATCAAGAATCATTAGTAGATTAGGATGTGTAGATGTCGGTATGGGTTGAAATTCTATGGAACATAATCATGTAATAATTCCCTCTGTCCCCTTTTTTAGCATCTTGGTCATCTAATGTGAACTAATCAATTATGGATATTTTCCTTATAATCCAAGTAGTTTAATTTTCATACCTTCAAAATGAAAGTGCATGAATAGTTCCTGGAAGTTCATCTCAATGGTACCCAAGGTTGTGAGCCATTGGACTCCCAAAACAATGTATGTGCTACCCATGGGAATAGTAAACATAGGAGAATCGAGATTATACTCACCCATAGCAAGCTTAATACTATGGAATTTTCTTGAATAATTAATTATGCCACCATCTACAATCATGACCTGAAATTATAGTGCTAGGTAGATGAAATAGTTCAATTGAGTGGCCAACTTATGGTTGATGAAGTTATGTGTGCTCCCCGAATCAATCAACACTGTCACCTTCTATCTCTTGAGGAAACCCACCACCTTAAGAGTTGGTGGAGTGTTAATACCTGTAAGTGCATGACAAGAGATTGTAGGTTGGGAATCTTTAGGTACCTCCTCTATCTCTTCCTCATCATCATTGGAGGCATCTTCTTCTTCTTCTTCATTGGATCCCTCAATGTAGAATAACTTATTCTCAACACATCTAAGTCCTTTGCTCCACTTGTTGTCACCATTGAAACATAATCCTTTTGCACACTTCTCTTCAATTTATTGAGGGGTCAACCTAGTAGGTAAAGGAAATGTTGGTGCCAATATACTACGATATTTGAAGTGAATGAATGGCTAATTCTTGTTGGCTATGAATTTATCCTTAGCTCTATGTGGCATGATAATAAAATCAAAAATCTTAAGTAGATTAAACATGCATACCTCATGTTGAATGTGGTCCTTGAGTCCACCCAAAAATAGGTCATTCAAGTTCTTAGAAATTGTCTCCACATGTAAGGATAGGTTCTGAAAATGATGAATATAATCTTTGATGGAGCTAGTCTATCACAATTTTTCTAGTTGGCTAAAGTAATTCTCTGTCACACTATTTCCATAGTGTAATTTCAGCTCCTCTATAAAAATTGACTAGGTAACACTGAGAGTCATCTTTTTCTTTTGAGCACACAACCATCGATACCAAATGAATTGATCAAGTTCAAGATATAAGGATGCCATGGTAACCTTCTATCCACCTGGGATCTAATGCAGATCAAAAAAAATCTCCATTGGTTGATTCAATTGAGTGGATCTTTTCCATCAAATTTGTGCATATCCACCTTTGGTAATAGGTTCCTCTATGGCAATATAGTTGGATTTGAAGTAGACTAGTTAGGAGAACCACCCTGGTGGGGTTGTGCAATATTGATATCTAGATGATTTGATAGATTATTTTTCAAATCCATCATGATATATACCAAACTATCTTATATTTATTTCATATTAGATTGTATGCCTTGCACCTCACTTTGAATGCTTTACACACTATAGTCAAGCTGGCTCACTTTGTGATCTATGTCAGAGAATCCTGATATAAAGGATCTATTACATCCCCCTTATGACTCCATCTCTTCCTTTTTATGAGTTTTACCTATAGTTTCATCACCCTTTCCTTGGCCCCGAGTTTGTGGACCTTCCATAAAAGGGCTTTACGATGTCGACCCTGATTGGCACTTTTGACCCAAATTTGACCAAGAGATTTTGGAATTATGTTAGCCTCAAATAAAAACATACAAAGAAAATACCCTAGCCAAATTTTTCTGATCTTTCCAAAAATGTAAATAACTTAGAAAAATTCTTTGAATTGCGCATTATACATCAATTTTATGAAAAAGCCTAAAATGAAGATAACTTTTGTAAAATAGATCCAAATGATCTAAAATTTTAATGAAAGATTAATTTAATTATTTCTCACCTCTAGTAAAATAATTGTAGATAAATTCATAACCTTTTGTTTATATATTTCCAAATTAAAAAAATTAGGGTTTCACCCACAAGATTGCCCAAATCATAGCTCTGATACCACTTGTAATTAAATTACTTCAACAATAAAGTAGAATAGTATAAATAGATACAAATATGACTAAAATATATCATAATAAATGATAATAGACAAGCCACTTCGAGGGGGCAACCTCCACAAGCTTCAATAAGAGCAGAATTCACAATATGATGATAAATAATTACCCACTACCTCTTATATATAGTCTATCTAGGCCATGGTTACTCCATAGGCTGACCTAATAACCAAATTAATGCATAGATAAATGTGATATATCATCAAAGAGGGATAATTATACCATAAGTCATCTATTCCTATCCTCATACATGTGATAGGTTAGGGGCATAGCAGTGGATCCTATAGATAGAAACAAAATTTATGCCTAACCCTAACCCTATTGTCTAGAAAGATGTCTTATAATAGGGTTTGAGCATCATTTAAAACCTAAAAGTATAACTCCAATTGGTGTGATATCTAGAGGCACAAGTTATTGCCTCATACACGAAGCAAGATAACTAGGAGGCTGAGGTACAAGAGCTAATGGAGATCCTACACCTCCTCTAGATAGAAGGCATGCTACCCCTATTGAAGAATTTACTTTTAGAGTATTCCAGATAGAAGCCGATTGAAATTATTGTGCTATGTATGGAAAGGGTGTGATAGGTTAGGCATACATAGAACATAAAGTATGATCAAGAGCTCCTGGTGAATTTCACCATTGATGGATAGTCTGTATGTGAGGTCCTCATGGACATAAGTGTCAAGGATAATATCTTGACAAGGAATGCATGGGAAAAGATAGGTAGGATAGCCTTGAGCCTTCCCTTCATATTCTTTTCATGGCCAAAAACTCTAAGACATAACCAATTGGAATTATAAAAGGCACCATTATAGATAGTATGGGCATAGAGTTTCATACTAACTTTGAAGTGATCAAGTTGGTTGAGCAAGATAATTATCTAGAAATCTTGGGAAGGTCATGGTATTACGTGAATAATATCAACATGTACTTTAATAAGTGTTATATGACCTTTGAAAATGACAAGGAGAGGGTAATTATCCCCCTCTCAAGTGACCAAGGACCCCCTTATGTAGAAAGTGTTGATCTTGAGGATGAGAACAACCATATCTATAACATCACAATGCAAGGTACCGAAACTATCAACCATAATGACCAAGGAGTGATTTCTTGGGATGATGGATAATTAGCCTTAGACACTACCAACATAGCTTAAGATTGATGGGTTGAATAAACTTATGAAACAAATAATTGAAGGTTCCATTTAGTGAGTGCCAAGGTGATAAAACTTATGAGGATTGGTTGGATCTAGATCGATCATACTTTGCAAAGAGGGGTCCTTTGCAATAGGAAGGAAGGAAATAGAGTGTTTCACTTGAGCAAAGGTAAACTTTTATCACTCCTATAATATGAGGGGATCAATCCTATAGAATAATATGTCCATTACCTAGAGTTTTGCATCTCAAAATAAGTAGACAAGATGGGCATACTATTGTATTCTTTGAGAAGCACTGCCACTCATTAGTGGGTAGTGTAGAGGTCTAGCTTGCCAACTTGGAAAGATATAAAAGTAGCCATTTGCACTAGATTCATAAAAATCAACAAGGACCTGGACATGTTTACATGCTTTGGTGATTCAGACCCAATAGCTCACATATGTTTTTATGAAGAAACATGGATTGACTCTGATATAAATGCCCCAAGGAACCTGTGGGTGTATGCCTTCTACATAATTGTTTCTATTAATTTTTTCTCATTTCTTAATTTGGAAGAAGATAAGAAACTAGTTACAAGGGTGTGGTGTAAATACTTGGTTGGTGATGAGCACGTAATCCAGATGACTATTGAGAACTCCTCTTTGGATAGGAAGGTATAACCTATAAATAATAACACACTAACAAAAGGGGTTGTTAGAAAGATAGTTAAGTGGATTGCCTATTGTGAGCTAGATCTAAGAAACATACGCTTACTAGGAGGTTGTCAATCCATTATTGATAATAATCAAGTTGGAAATGATAAATTAAAGTACTTGCATAAAGTGAATGAAATGCAATATAAGAAGAAAATAGAATGCTTGTTAAATAAAATGATTAAGTATAGCAAAAATGGGTCAATACTCATGCTAAGGTAGATGGGATTAGGTTCAAAAAATTAGAAAAGAGTCTATGAATAGGTAGGAGGATAAGAAGTTAGGTTTGGATGGGGTTGAGGGGCTGAAAATAACTTGCTATTATTTTCTACCCTAGTGATCATCAATTGTTGGGTGAGATATCAATGGTTGGGATAACCATAAATAGTTGGGTAACCATCAACGGTTGGGGTGACAATCAGTGGTTGTGTTAAATATCAATGGTTCTCTATGAATTATGAAGATATTCAAAAAAGAGAGTTATAGATTGGGTTAGAGGTCTGATAATGGTTTTATTAAGGATCTGGTGGAGAGGAAATAAGGTGTACATAAGTCTAATCAAGTCAGGGAGATTAGAAATTCAAAATGACAAAGAACAAGTAGAATATACATGTAGCTTATTAGATGGTTGATAGTTGAATGTTGAGATAATTTTTCCAAAGTAATAGTACTTTGGCCTCAAAAGAAAATTTAGTATAGGTTCAGGTTTATTTTGCTATTGTTGAGTTGTTGCAAGAAGATAGATGTTGGAAAAATTGAATAGCTCTTTGCAAGGAGATTTGATAGCTTGAACATGGATCCTTTTCACCTCCTACTCCCCTCCTTTTATAGCCAAAGAGAGATAGAGGATGGAAGGTTCCCTAGAGGGTGAGGTTGCTCATCATGATGCTTGGAAGTTTGTTAGCACTGCATAAGGCAAACATATTAAATTGTGCATTATTATCTCACACATAGCTGGTGATGTGTTAAGAAGGTGAGGAGTTGAGGACACCTGACATCAATGATCAGGATAACCATTGATGGTTAGGCTGACCTTTGGTGGTCGAGTGTCTAAGGGAAAAAAAGGTCAAAGTAAGTTAAAAGGGGTTGTTTAAAAGGTTAAGTTAGTAGGTTGATGAGTTATCTATCTAGGTGGTCAACTTAGACTCAAGGTATGATATGGGTCCTAAGGCATTTTCATAAATAGAATCATGTGTAGTTTTCTAGTGTCTATATTTTTCCCATTTTTATTATGCAACTTTGAATTAACAAGCTAAAAAATAAAAATAGATTGTTGGTCAAAGGTTTGTTTGCCCCAACTATGGGAGGAGGTGTTCCCCCTCAAATTGGGAGTTGATGAGGTGAAATAAAAATCAATTTAGGGTTTGATAAGTGGTTTATGGTGATTCACTAGGTGGTGACAAAGGGGTTGGGCATTTGAAATACAAACAATGTGCAAAAAATGTGACTAAGGACAATAGTCAAGATCATGCAAAGACTAAAGTTATCAATTTTGGTAAAAATAAGGTTGGTTCTAAAAGAATAAGTGATAGGGTTATCAGTCCACAATATTGGTCATAGCTAATTAGGTTAATCAATAAGTCTCTTAGATAGGGTCAGTGTTTTCATAAGTGTTTGAGGTAGGAAGTGCTCCCTTGAAAAACATAAATGGCTTGGTAATGCACAAGGTGGTGCAAATTATAAATGGTCAACATATAAAAAATGGTTTGTGTGGTCAAAAATACTAATGCAAGGTTATTGCAAAACATGTGAATAGTTTAGGTCGAAAATAACCAATGTCAAGGTGGACATGGTATAATGATTGGGTTAGAGAAGGGTAATCTCCAAAATTTCAAGTTTTGGTTTGTGGGAGATTAGGTAATCTCCAAAATTAAACATTTAGGTATTAGTTCCCAAAATGAAAAAGTGTGGGACCTTGACTATCAATGTTCAGTAATTCCCAAGGTCGATCATTGATGGTCACCCTAGCCATTGATGGTCAGGGGGAAACCCTAAAAATATAGAACATAAAAAGTGAAAATGAAATTTCATTTCACTTTTGACATTTTGACTTCATGCTTTTTTGTGCTCTGGTGATTTTACACTTTGGAATTTTGTTGATAGTTGACTAAACATTTCATTGAGGTATAGGTTGGTGATTTGTTGAATTTTTTTATTGAGGTGATCGGTGGGGACCAGTAGTGTAGGGTGGATGAGGGCATGGCCGAGTAACTAGATGTGGGCTCTGACCTTGATAGTGATCAAAGAATGAGGTAGGTGGTGTTTTGAGTTTATAGATTAGTTGATTTTGGTGGTTGTTGAAATTGAATTTGGGTATTTTGGTTATTTGTTTGGAAATTGAGTTTGGGTGGTTTTGCCCTAGTTTTAGGTTATGGGTGAATTTGGAAAATATAGCAGATGAAATTGAAATTTGAGTGAGGTTTTGAGTTGGGGTGGGTTGTAGGATAGTATTAAGTAGTTTAGTTTCTTTTTTTTGTTGTTTTTGTGTTATTTAAAGTAGATAAGGTTTAGGGTTTCACCACTAGTGGTCACACATAGTGACCATCACTGGTTCAACCTGACCATTGGTGGTCATCTTGACCATCAATGATCAAACACCAAAGAAAAAGGAGTAATAGACCATTGATGGTTTAGGAAAACTATTGGTAGTCAAATGTTTTTAGGAGAGGTTTATTTAAAAAGGTATAGATTAAGATAGTTTAAAATGTTATTGAAAGCTGTGTTTGTAAATTGAAGTGTCGAGTGTAAGTTTAAAGTAGGTGGTGTGTTAAGTGATGGGTTGGTGGTTTTGGTGAAAAAGTGTCAAGTAGGAATATTTTATTGGATAGAGTTAGGTGTTGTTTGATATGTTAAGATAGGGTGATTTTTAAGTAAGTTTGATGTTGTGAAATAGTTTTTTGGGTAGAGTGGTGAGAATTTTATGAGTAACGATGGATTGTTGTTCAAATGCTAGAGGTAATGTGGTAGATGTAGTGGGTTAGTTTTAAAAAGGTAAGTGTAGGTTGGTATTGAGATCGATTTGGAAAACTAATTGTGCATACTAATGTGGTTATTTTGTAAGCACATGATTAGATCTAGATGAAGGATCAAGTTCTCAAAAAATTTATGTAGGTCCATGATGGGATGATTTTGGATGAGTGGATACATATAGAGTAGGTCAAGCTTGGAGCCATGGTTCATTATCATCACCTACCATGGGATGTAGCTATGATCATGGCCCTTAATGAGAGATGGAACTTAGCCACAAAGACATTTTTATTATAGATAGGGGAGATTATCATCCTACTAGAGGATGTGTATAGGATTACATGGCCTCCCATTCAAGGGGAGCTAATTTTCCATATTGAGAGTAAGGAGAGGGATTCCCATATGGAGATATTATATGGTGAGGATTGGATTCATGCCATGTGTCATTATAAAAGCTTTAACTATAGGCCTAGGTACTAGAGTGCTCCATAGGATCAATGGTTGATGACCATGATGATGGTGGTGGTGTCCTTTTTTGCATTACTTGATTCAAGTAGTGGATGATTTTCCTATTTATTACTAGGAGTGTTGGTGGAGATGTTGTTGGGTAGGACAGTGTTCAGGTGGGATCCTATTTTATTAGTTTAGATTTATAGGGAGCTCTGGGGATTCTAAGCTCATTGGTGATATGGTATCAATGTTGGGTTTGTACTCTAGTATTGGGCATATGAGCACATTAGGTTATTGAGGCCACTAGGGTTGCCATGGGATGGATATACCAAGTAATCTTCATAGTGGATTTTTTTTATGGAGGGGAGACTATGCATTAATAGGGGTTAGTGGTGGTGCTAGAGACATTGACTAGTTTAGAGATGCCTTAGAGGGTCTGGTTATAGGTGATGTGGTATGAAGGCCAAATGTGGGCTGGCCTAGGTGGGCCCACTATAGCTATCACATTCTATCACTACAGAGATGGAGATAGATTTATGGGAGGAGAGAGGGGGAGATGGAGCTTATCTCCTTTGATCAATTTTGGTGGCAATTTGGTCTTATGCAGGGGATTCTAGCTCCTTATCAAAGGTATAAGAGAGAGGATGCATAGTTTATACTTTTAGAGCCACAACCACAAGATGTATTATTGGATCATGAGGAGCTACTAGCTAAAGTAGTGATTGATGATGATGGTTTCATTAATAGATATGCATCATGGTATTGAGCCTTATATGTAGTAGCTAATTTTGGATGTGAGGATAGAGGTCAATAAGCCATAGATGTGGATCTAGTGGGGGCACCAATATAGGGTGGTGGTAAGGATGGATAGGTAGTGATAGCACCAAAAGCTACCTAGGCTTAGATCATAGGTTTACAAGGACAAGTGGAAACTTTACAAGGCTAGATTGCCATTTTATAGGGTCAAGTTACCGCATTTATAAGAAAGAGAGATCAAGTAAGGATCTCTCATGGTTTAGTGACCCAAGGGAGAGATACCCTGAGATAGAGGTCAAGAGTTATGGGAACACCATTAGGAGACTAGGGATGATTCTTATGACATAGTACTTAGCTACAATTGAGGAGTTAAGGTACTATGAGACTATAGTGCTAGCATAGTGTCCATTAGAGCCCCAATGGGGTGAATACATAACTAATTTAGTAGGTGGAGTAGTTATGGTGAATTTAGGTCAGTGGGTTAATTTAGTGGGTGCATAGGTAGGCATCTTGAGAGGGCTAGCACTAGATAGTAGTGCAAGTGCAGGGGCAAGGGAAAGTGGGGCTAGTGGTAGTGGTGCCCTAAGGGCCTGATATTTGATATGATTATATGTATATGTACATGATTTTGATACCAACCTACATACTAATGATGCGAGATGTACATGAGAGATAGATTATATACATTTTTACATGTAGTGCTCATTTGAGAGACATGATGTATATGATGATTATGTTCATGGTTTACATGTTGGTGTGGATATTTATGTTCATGTTATGGTTCATGGTTATGGTTCATGGTTTATGTGCATGCTTTATGAGATGTTTTACTCAGTAGCCTAGGCATGTGATGTTTTATGGATAATGTTATGTTTTGCTTATGGATATGATGTTTATGATTATGGATGGTTAGATGTTAAATGATATTGTGATCATGGTGATTTTGTTTATGGATATGATAATTAATGGTTTAATTTAAGGTTATTGATTGGGTTTATGATGTGTATATGATGTTTGATGGTAGATGGATATGATGAGGTTTATGGTATGATGTTACTTGAAGTGATTTCATGATGTTTTGATCTTAGATAGATATATGATGTGGTTTATGGATATGGTTTACAATGTTATGTTTACCATTGATGTTGGTTGTTTATGATAATGAGAGATGTAATGTGAAAAATACATAAAGTAAGTAGATAACAAACTAAATGTAGGAAAATTGATAAGAATTAATGAGACACATGTCTACCTGAACCAATAATGAAAGATAAGAAAATAAACATGATGCCTTTTCATTGGTCAGGACAAAATGAAACCCAAAGTTAGATTGGCTTAGGGAATGTAAGCCTTTCAAATGTTTCACATTAGCATGCTTTGGTTGATAAAAAAAGTATCTTGACCACATTATGTCAAATAAGCTCATGATCCCTTGATTTATAGATAATATAAAGGGAAATTAGGTAAAAGGAATATAAAAGAAATGGGTTATAGGTAGGGTAACCTTATGTGGGTTAGTTTTCCATTTATATAGGTGATCTAATAACCATAATAGACAATTCCATGTCTTATTCTAAATGTAGACTGATCGATGCAGGAGTATATTATTACTAGATATAAAATATAATTATATATTTTTTGGGATAGCTTGTGTTTCAAACTATTTTCGCTTTTCTACATTCAAAAGAAGTAAGAAACTAAAAGAAATGGTCTAGGGTTAGAAGATACCTGGATGAGGTCTGTGCACCGTTATCCAGACGTTGAGGGTACTCCTCTTTGGTTGTGGAGGATGACACCTGCAGAAGAAAGAGACTAAAACAAAGAAGGCATTAGATGGATGTAAGGTGGACTGCCAAGCCGAAGCTTGATCCCAGAAGTGCAGAGACTTTTTGGAAGGGAGGTCAGTCCACTAGTTGATAAAATAATGTCTAATAAAAAGAAATAAATGGAAGACTAAGCAAAGTAAACAAAGATATGCATACCTGTATGCTGCTATTGGTCTTCCACAGTCACCGACGTTGGTTAGTCTGTCAACGTTAGTTGTCAAGTCTATCGACGTTGGTTAGTCTGCCAATGTCGGTAGAGGCAGTGGTCAATGTCGATCAGGATAATGGTCTGGGATAGGTTCTAGATGGGTTTATGGTCTATGGGCAGGTCTGAGAAGGGGTCTAGGAGTCTGTGCAGGGTTTAAGAGTCTATTCTAGGGGTGTGGGATAATGGACAGAATGTCAAAAAGGGATAGAGGGGTAGAGGAGGCCTTTTAGCCTCTCTGAGAAGGGCAGGTCAGGTCTGTGGTCTGGTTGATAGTCTGGTTGATGATGGCTGAGTCTAGTTCATAGCACTTAGAAGTAATAACTAAAAAACATGATGAAAACATAGAGGAAATACTTACTTGTGGCCTGCTAAATAAAGAGTGTTGCAGATTGGTTATACCTATTGCTGATGCTGCTGGTGTGGAAGACCTATTACTGGTGTAGTGGCCCTGTTATTGATGCTTATTGTGTGTACCTGAGAGAGAGAGAGAGTGTGAGAGGTCTGATGATTGGAAGGATTGATAGATTGAGGAGTGAAAGATTGGATGGTCAAAGATTGAAGGATCGGATTGTGAAGATGCTCGATTGAAGATTGAAGATCCACATTTTGGATGCAAAAATGCAGTTTTAAAGGCAATCGACACTGGCAAAACCGCCGACTTGGTCGACTGTTGATCGACGTCGGTGGCTGAAGAATGGGGACAAAGGCTAATTTTAGCCCTCTGCCCGTTCTTATAAGCTACCAGGGTCAAATTTCATGGGAAAACAGTTGAGAGGGGTTTAAATGAGTGTGAGAGGAAGGGTTAAGATGGGATTTAGGTCATTAAGGCATGGCATGGGGTGAGGAATAGAATCCAAGGAGAGGCATCCTAGGGTGGTGAGGTGTCATGGGTGAGAGAAAGAATTATTAATTTAAAATAAGATAATTATTTTAAATTAATAAGACATAGGTTAGGCATGGTTAAAAGTGGAACGGGATGAAAGGGAACCAAGGGGGAGAGAAGGGGAGGACGACCAAGGAGTAGACACAATTTCGGTGTCTACATTTGCCCCTTTTTATCTTGTTGGTTGTTCTTGATAAACTGCAAGACAAAAATAGGAGTTGGTTGCCCTAGGTGTGGGATAAGGTTGATTTTGTCCTGTTGGTTGTTTGAATGAACTGCAAGACAAAAATAGGAGGTTGATTGCACTAGATGTGGGATCAGGTATTCCCCCTCAAAGTGGGAGTTGAGGGAAGGGAACCTGAAATCAGGTGCTGATTTGATAGAGAGTGGATAGATATAGTGAAGGTTGAGGTGAACGCTGTAATAGTCATGATTGCACGTATACCACTTCATGGGATGGTCAGGTCAAATTATCACAAGTCAAGGGTCGAAGAGTGCCAAAATCAAAATAACTGGGCCCTAGCATTTAGTCGTAGCTGATTGGGTTATTCAATCCAAGCTGTAGCTCCAATAGTCATCATGTTCCATGTATCCCAAGCTCAGGAAGTGCTCCTGGAAACATGAAAATGTCACAATTAGTGGGGATCAACCGGCTTGCGATCTTATACTTGTGAGGGTCGAAATATGGGTTGCAGACAATTTTGCTAACCATTCATGAGGTAGCATACATGCAAAAACAACCAAGGCAATGTTTGTCTTGGAAGTGGTTATGGTCTGAGGAGATAGTCGCGATCTCCATGATCATTGGTCGAGGTGGGTTGAGATAGTTGGTCCATTAGATGGATGGATGAAGGAATGTGGCCGAGCTAACCCCAGAAAATGTCATGTCATCTGAGTGTTGCCTACATAACCCGTGTTGGAAGGGCCTCAGGCCAATGTAGTTCTCCCCAAAGGGGAGGAAGGGTCAGAGTGGTTGATAGTTGGTTTGGACAGGTTAGGTCATGGTTAAAGGATGAAGATAATATGGTTTGTCCATCAGATAGATGAACAAATGGATGTGGCCAAGCTAACCCCAGAAGATGTCTTGTCATCTGAGTGCTACCTACATAGCCCCTATTTAAAGGGCCTCAGGCTGATGTAGTTCTCCCTAAAAGGGAGGAAGAGGGTCAGTTGTGGACTGGTCATTGGACAAGATTAAGTCATGGTTAAAGGTCGAAATGGTTTGTCCATCGGGTAGACGAACAAACGGATGTGGTCGAGCTAACCCCAGAAGATGTCATGCAATCTGAGTGTTGCCTACATAGCCCTTATTGGAAGGGCCTCAGACCAATGTAGTTCAGATGAAGAGTCAAAGTGGTCAATGATTGGTTTTGGTCATGTGTTGAAATGATGAGGGGAAGATGATGTTACAGCCTTTTCCATATTATGTGATGGTGTATTTTGTAACATTGGTTAAGTGGTCTTTCATCCCTAGCAATTTTCCATATTAGTGATGGATGTATGCTAAAAATGAATTGAGTCTATTTATGCTTCAGCAAGTAATGGTTTATGCTTAACATAAATTGAGTCTGGTTGATAGTTTCCATGTGTATTGGTTTCCATAAAAACTATGTGAAATGGACTATGTCATGTTTGTGGTCTGAAAATGTTTGGTTGGTTGGTTGGGTTTGGTTGGATAGATAATGATTTGGTTTGGATGTGTGACCAAGATGTGTCAGAAGTGAAAGGCGCATTGCTCTTTCATTGACAAGGATGATAATGATGGCATAGATAAGGGGTTGTTTAGAAACAAAAGCCCCGTTCATGCATTACGTCGTTGACCAGTGTTTGTGTTAGAGAAGTAATCAAATCACTTGACGTTAAGTGAGCTCAAAATCCCTTGAGTATGTTGGGGTGATAGGCGTGATATGTGATATGGAAGGGGGAACCCTTTTTGGTAGGAACAACTTTGCCCCTTTTATAGGTGACCTCAAGAATGACTAAAGACAAGTCCATGACTTTAAAGTTGTCAGTCAGTTTTTTTTTTTTTTTTTTGAGAGAGGTAGACTGATCAATGTGGGAAGTCTGCATGGGGATGTTGTCTTTGCTTTGTGGTCATGTTGTGAAGCTGATCAATGCGGGAAGCTTCTGAGATAGTGTTGTGCATGTAGCAAAATTTAGGCATAGCCATCCTTCGAGGGAGTGGTCTATATTCTACTTTGTATGTTTTTGATATGACTTTGGCCTAGTTGTCCTTCAAGGTAGTAGTCTAGTAAATACAGCAATTATGTAGCTATCCTTCGAGGGAGCAGTCTACATTTAGATTTTTATGACTTTGGAATATGCATCCCACTTTTATATATGTTTGATTTTTTTTTATTTTTATTTTTTTGACTGGACTTTGGTCATGGACTTGACTATAGAGGTTTAGAGGGTTTTTCTTTTATTAGGACAAAGCATTCATGCTTGACAAAAGGGTTGACTGATGCTTGTAGGGTTGAGGGTTGAAAAGGAATAGGAATGATGATGATGGGAGGTTGCTCAAGGGATCGAGCTCAAGTTAAATGTCAAGTGAATAATTACTTGACTAACAATAGACTGGTCGAAGATGCAAGGCATAAAGGGTCTAAGGTTCTGATAAGTCTCTGACCTATGCTTGGTTATGATGTCAGGTCTGAATCAATTAAGAGCAAGCTTGCCCCATTTGCTTCATTCTAAATTGGTCACATGTTGGAGATGAGTAAGAAGTTGATTGATGTTTGGTTGAGGTCAAATGTTTGGTTGAGGTAGATGTTTGGTCGAGGCTTGGTTGAGGTCGATGTTTGGTTGATGATGAGTTTGGTCAAAGTTGGTCGAGGTTGATGTTTGGTCAATGTTTTGGTCGAAGTTGGTTAAGGCTTGGTCGATGCTTGGTCGAGGCTTGGTTAAGGTCGGTGTTTGGTCGAGACTTGGTCGAGGCTTGGTCAATGTTTGGTCGAAGTTGGTCGAGGTCATGATCGATATGTTGTTGGCATGTTTTGGTTGAGACTTGGTCGAGACTTGGTTGGTGTTGATGTTTGATGTTTGGTCAAGGTTACGATAGTCAGGGTAAGGTCAAATTCCCTCAGTTGCTAGGGAGAATGTTTGATGATGCTGTGGAGAGTTTTGTATGAGATCATACAAAGACATCTTCACAGGGGTCGTGTGGTGAGGTTGTTTCACCATGGAGTCAGGGATTGTTTTTGAGGATGCTGGTTGAGATGTGCCCAAGACAGTAATCTTGGGTTTTGGTTTTGGTGAAGGCTTGGTAGATGGGGATGTCCAAGGGATAAAAACATGTCTTTTCCCTTTATCCTTTTGGGCTGGTGGGCTGGTGGTCAAGTTGACTGTGTTCATCTCGAATAATGGGGTTAAAGGCAGTGGAGGGACCATAGTCTGGTGTTGAGATCTAGATTTAGGTGATGATGTTTGTGAGGCATATGATGGTGTCAAAGATTTGGCAAAGGGGAAGTCAAGAGGATCCTTGATGAGAAGGGTATCCTTTTTCCAGTGTTAACAAATGACAGCTTTAAGAGTGCAACAATGCTCGGTGTCATGTCCCGATGTGTGATGATAGTGACAAAATTTAGTGTTGTCAAACTAAGATGGTCTTGATCTGAGAGTTGATGAGTGTGAAGGTGAGGAGGTATGGGAAGTATGGGATGATGTTGAAGGTTTGTTGATAATATGGTCAAGAAAAAGGGTGCCTTTCTCCAAGCATTGGTGAATGACAACCTTGAGGGCACAATAATGCTTAGTGTCATGTCTCAACGTGCGATGATACATACAAACTTTAGTGTCATCGAACCAGGGTGGTTTTGGTCTAAGAGATTGGTATGATTTAAGAGGTGGAAGACTGACGTGAGAAGACTGCAACAATTGTCGTAACAGTAAGGCATAAGAACTCACCAATGGGTCTGCATGTTTTGTTGCAGTAGGGGTTGATGACTTTTATTTTGGAGGCGTAAGAGGCATTGGTCATTTTGGAGGAAATATATGTTTAATGAGTAAAGGGGATAATGGAGGCAATTTGCCTCTGTGAGGTGTTGGAGTAGGAAGCACTCCTATTAAGGTGGATGGATGGGGGCCCAAAATAGAGGGCAATGATGAAGGTGGGGGAGGAATTCTTTAGTGTGGTTTAGTAGCCTTCTTTGGTTTGGTTTGAGGGCTACTATTGTGCGAGGCAAGATTAGATATGGGGCGAACACCAAGAGATTTAATCTCTTTTGGCATGGTGGATGCCTGTGTGGGTTTGGGTTTAGATGTGGACGGAGGTGAGTGAGATGTAGTGATCTCAGGCAAAAGGCAAGAGAAAACCGTCACTGGGTCTTCCTCAGTCAAAGTGGGTGAAGAGACAGGGTCTTCTCTTGGTGGAGAAGAAATTGGAGAATGTGACTCCTCAAGAGGATAGAGGGCAGGGATGATGGTGCCTTCTACTTGTAGTTGAGGAGTAGGAAGGGTATGGTCCTCCATTGGTAGGAGGAAGGATGAAGGTGGGGCTAATGGCATTGGTATGGTCAAAGCGTCCTCCAATATAAGAGAGGTCGATGGAGGACTAATAGGAGAAGAAGGCTCTTCTACCTGTAATGGATGAATAGGAAAAGAAAGCTCTTCTACCTATGGAGGAGGTTAATCAAGGACAAGAGGCGAGATCGTGTTGACCGTGTGTATATCATGCTCTTGAGAGCTATCAGCCATGGTCTAGACATTGTTTTGGCTAGGGGGATGATTAGGAAAAGGGTGTTTAAAGATTTCAATGTTTTGATTAGGCGGTGCAATCAGGTTATCCAAAATAAGATCTCCCTTATCTATCATGTCTTGGATAATGTTTTTGAAGGTTCTGTAGTTGTTGATGTCATGGCCTTAGACGTGGTGATAGTGACAAAAGCTGTTTGCCATGTACCATGTAGGGAGGGCTTTTGAAGGGTTGAATTGAGGTGGTCAGATTGGAGGGAGATTGAGGACCCCCTGCTTGACAAGTTTTTCCAAAATGAATGCATATGATTCTCCAATAGGAGTATCTTGATGCTGTATATACCGTTGTTGGAATTGTTTGGTGATGCTTTGTGATGTTGAAGGTTGAGATTGATTAGTTGTTATTGATGATGGTGATCTAAAGACCACAACGTTGGCCACTCCCTTAGACTTAGAGTGGGAAGAAGGTCTGGAAGAAGAAGGGTTATCAGTTTTTGCATTGGTATTACATAATTTGACCCTATTTTCTTCAATAGTGCAGAGTTCAAGCTTTCGGGCCATGGTAAAAGCTTCATCAAAAGTGCGGAATGTTTGAACCCGTAAGGTGGATGAGATGTGAATGGCACATGCTCGAGAAAAGAGCTCAATGAACTCGGGTTGAGGTAAAGGGAAGGAGAGTTGGTTGATTAGGCCTCTCCAACGGGTGACAAAATCAGCTATGGATTCATTGTCGAATTGTTTGATAGAGTAGAGGTCCGTAATTGAGACCTTTTTGGTGATATTGATAGAAAAATGGTCAAGGAAAAGTTGGACAAGTTGAGTGAATGAAAAGATAGATTGGTTGGCAAGGGAGCTATACCAATCGAGGGCAAGGCTAGAAAGTGACATGGGGAATGTGCATAGCAATAACGCATCATCATGTGCTATGAGATAACAAACATGTCTAAATGCTTGCAGATGTTGTTGTGGGTCTTCTTTACTCTGGAAGTGAGTAAACTTAGGAAGCTCCCACTGACTAGGATAGGGCCGGATTGGGACGGAGGGATGGATGGGTTCGTTGCAAATTTGGTCATATGAGAGAGGATTGCTTGAACTAGAAATGGAAGCTTCAAGATTAGACATTTTTTCTATCAGCATCTTGATAAGATCGGCTGATGGATTAGTAGATGGGGTGCCCCCTAGGTTGTGAGGCACTTGGAAGGGATTTGAAGGGGCATATGACGTAGTCAATTGCACTTGTATAGGTGCAATGTATTGATGACTAATCATTGGAATAGATGTGGAAGCCAGGGGCAGTTGTGTCATGAAGGTAGAAGGCATAAGTTGACTAGATACCACCAAAGGTGGTTGCATGGTGGCATTGGTAAAAGGATAAGTAGTCACTCCTGCGTTTATAAGTGCAAGAGTGTGTGGAGTTGAGACAATCAAGTTCTGGTATGATGTAGAACTTGGTTAAATTGTGTGTGGTTGAGGGGGTAATGAAACCTCGATGGAGGTCGGTCCAAAAATAAATGGGGAGGCCAAACTTTGCATATTGGCCATGGTCGGGTTAATGGTCGAGGCAATAGTCTGAGTCATAAAAGGTTGGGTAGCGGATGGTGTTGATGTCATCGCCGCTTCACCTAAAAGGTCTCGCATTTGGTTTCTTGCGAGATAGTGTTAGAGAGCCTTGACGTTGTGATCAAGAAGTCTCTCAAAGTTTGGGTCCCCTTTGGGGATAATTGAAGGTTGATTGGGAGTTAGTCGGGTAGGAGTTCATTCGGTCTCTGAATGATACTCCATTAGAGGACTAGGCATAGATGGTGAAGGTGAGAGTGGTCGTTGCCTTGTGTGGTCAACAAGCATCTTGGTTTGACTGCGTGTCAAAACCATTCAAGGCAAGAAGGGTTAGGTTCCAGAAACTATGTTTCTCAGTCTCAAAAAACCAGAATGGATGTTTTTGATAGAAAAAGGGTCAGGTTTTAAGGTTGATGTTTTGTCAAAAAAGATTGGACAGTGACCGACGTCAGTTGAAAAACTGATGTCGGTGAGAAAAAGTGGCCGACGTCGGTCAGATAACTAATGTCAGTGGAAAAGTTGCCGATGTCAGTGGTAAAATTGATGTCGGTTACTGTGTTTTCCAGAAACTCAAAAAAATTGAGAGTTTTTGGAAGAAAAAATGTCCTCACCAGCTCAAAAAACTAGATAAAGATAGAAAAGAAGATGGAGACAAGTAGAGCCTAAGCGTTAAATCCTAAGAATAATTTTTAAAATCTTGTTGGCTTATGCATTAGAGGAATCTGTTTGGTAAGTTGGCTTGTAGAACAAGTCCTAGAAGAGGTAGTCTATGGTTGGTTTCAGGTTAGTTTCGGTGCTCAAGAGTCTATATTAGGTTCCGTACATGGCCTGGTGCTAAGGACCAAGCTCCCCTCACTTCACGAGCCCAGTGATAAGCTGGTTTTGCTTAGCCAGTATATACTTCCCCTAGAGATTATCCTCTACCAGAGAATAGAGTGGGCTTTCCCCTTGGTGGTGAAGTCCAAGTGGGATTGCCGAGATGGGTAAGGTATCCGCTAGGTGATGAAATCCTAGTCAGACCTTGTCTCAAGTGAGTTTTGATGTTTGATTTTGTGCAAGTGATTTGGTCGTGTAACATAAGTGTGCTACGATTATTTCATAATGCAGTTTAAATTACTAGATGTGTGGGCTAATAATGCAAGCAAGCAAAAATGAGATGCAAAAGATTTTAAGCCCAAGTCAAAATGTGTCGTTTGGATGAAAACAAGCTGAGAAAGGGTTGAAGAGTATGATTTTGACTAGTCTAAGATGCAAGAAAGAAATGACAAGAAAAAGAAAGGTTCTTTTTAACTTGCTTATGATGTTTTTCGGAAGAGATAGAGGAAAAAGATGCAACAGAGACCTAATGCACCTATATGAAAAGTATGCTTAGAAGAAAAAAGTATGAACCCAAGGAGAATTCCTAGTGTCCCATCGAGTGTGCTAGAATGTTTCAAATTGTTTTCACTTTTCTACATTCAAAATAAGTAAGAAACCAAAAGAAATGGTCTAGGGCTAGAAGATACCCGAATGAGGTCTGCGCACTGTTATCCAGACATTGAGGGAACTCCTCTTTGGTTGTGGAGGATGACACCTGTAGAAGAAAGAGACTAAAACAAAGAAGGTGTTAGATGGATGTAAGGTAGACTACCAAGCCGAAGCTTGATCCCAAAAGTGCAAAGACTTTCTGGAAGGGAGGTCAATCCACTAATTCATAAAAGAATGTCTGATAAAAAGAAATAAATGGAAGACTAAGCAAAGTAAACAAAGATATGCATACCTGTATGTTGTTGTCGGTCTTCCACAGTCACCGATGTCGATTAGTCTACCAACGTCGGTTGTCAAGTCTGCCGATGTCGGTTAGTCTGCCGATGTCGGTGGAGGCAGTGGTCGATGTCGGTCAGGACAATGGTCCGGGACAGGTTCTGGATGGGTTTATGGTCTGTGGACAGGTCTGAGAAGGGGTTTAAGAGTCTATGCAGGGTCTGAGAGTCTATTATAGGGGTGCAGGACAATGGACAGAATGTCAAAAAGGGACAGAGGGGTAGAGAAGGCCTTTTAGCCTCTCCAAGAAGGGCAGGTCGGGTTTGTGGTCTGGTTGATAGTCTGGTTGATGATGGCTGAGTCTAGTTCATAGCACTTAGAAGCAATAACTAGAAAACATGATGAAAACACAGAGGAAATACTTACTTGTGGCTTGCTGAAGGAGTGTTGCAAATTGGTTGTACCTATTGCTGATGTTGCTAGTGTGGAAGACATGTTACTAGTGTAGAGGCCCTATTGCTGATGCTTGTTGTGTGTACCTGAGAGAGAGAGAGTGAGAGGTCCGATGATTGGAAGGATTGACAGATTGAGGAGTGAAAGATCGGATGGTTGAAGATTGAAGGATCAGATTGTGAAGATGCCCGATTGAAGATTGAAGATCCACATTCCAGACGCAAAAATGTAGTTTTAAAGGCAACTGACGCCGGTAGAACCACTGATGTCGACCGAATACTGACCAACATCAGCGGTTGAAGAATGGGGATAGAGGATAATTTTAGCCCTCTGCTCATTCTTACAAGCTGTCAGGTTCAAATGTCATGGGAAAATGGTTGAGAGGGGTTTAAATGAGTGCGAGAGGAAGGGTTAAGATGGGATTTAGGTCATTAAGGCATGGCATGGGGTGAGGAATAGAATCTAAGGAGAGTCATCCTAGGGTGGTGAGGTGTCATGGGTGAGAGAAAGAATTATTAATTTAAAATAAGATAATTATCTTAAATTAATAAGACATAGGTTAGGCATGGTTAGAAGTGGAACGGGATGAAAGGGAACCAAGGGGGAGAGAAGGGGAGGACGACCAAGGAGTAGACACGATTTCAGTGTCTACAGCTTGTTTTATTTTGATATAGGGTCTGCTTGTTTATTATTTTTGTTTTTGATAGTTTGTGAAGCTAATCAATGCAGGAAGCTTCAAATTTTTGCTTTTGGCCCATTTGATTTATCCATCCTTCAAGGGAGTGGTCTAAGTTTGGTTTTGTATGTTTGGTAGTTATCCTTCAAGGGTGCAGTCTATCTTTTAAGTAATTTAGTTTTGTGGATTTGTCCTTCAATGAAATAGTCTACAATTCTATAAATATGTGACCCAAATAATATTTTGGTACCCCAAATTATTTTTTATGCAAGGTTTTTATACATGGACAAGTCTATTTAGGCTTAGAGGTTTACCTTTATGAAAGCAAAACTTTTAGCACAAAGAGGTTAATGGTAGGTGAAAGGAAGGATTTGAGGAACAAATGATCATGGGATTCTATCTCATTAGAAATCAAAATTATCCATGAGAACCATACCATGGGTAGAGCCATGGTGCCCATATTTAGGATTAGGTTATAACTGTGATGGTTAATCACATGGTTTTATGTTCTAATCGGTTGTCCTCAAAGGGAGAGGGATAGGTGAATGAAGGTAAAAATAGTGTAAATCAAGGGATGAGCTTAATTTAGATAAAAAGATGATTTTGATCCTTGTTTTAACAAAAGAATAGACACAGATGTGAAGCATTGAGAGGCTTAGGTTTTATTTTACCTTCGAGAGAGGATAAATCATAAGCTCTTAATCCATACTTATGGGTGATGATATAGGGTCCCAACTAATTGAAATCAAATTTGCCTCTTTTGCTTTTCTCCATGTTGATGACATGTTAGTTTTCCTTTAAGATGAGGTCTCTGATATTGAATTCTCACTCTTTTAGGTATTTTTTATAGGTGCAATTGATTCTCTCATGGTAAACACGAAGATGGTTAAGCACTGTAAAGTGATGTTTTTCAACTAGTTCAAGTCATGCTAGTCATTCTTGATGATAATCACTCTCATAAATGATCTTTTTTAAAGATATGCAAAGATAAAGAATCTAGACTTCAAGAGGCAAAATAGCCTCTACTCTGAATACTAGAGAGAAAGGGGTAGCACCTATAGCGATTTGAATGTTAGTGTGATAGGCCCATAAAGTGAAGGGGATGTGAAAGTTCCAATCCTAACCTAAAACACTAATGACTTTGGTTAACATTTTTTTAAGGATCTTGTTATAGGCTTCTACCTATCTATTTGATTTTGGATGGTAAGGTGAGGAAAAACTTAATTTGATGCCAAATGTATCACAAAGACCTTGGACTTTCTTGTTCTTAAAATATTTACCTTTATCAATGATGATCTTATGAGGAACATCAAAACGATAGATGATGTGATGGTTGATAAATTCAACAATATTTTCAACTTTAGTTGAGATGAACAGAGTGGCTTCCACCCACTTGGTGAAATATTCAGTGGTGGTAATGATGTATTGATGTTATTGTGATGAAAGAGGATTGATTTCCATAATAAGATCAAGGCCCCATTGTGAGAATGGACAAAATTATTTGGATACTTATAGGCCATGGGTTGGTGCATGGTGTAAATTAGCATGTTATTGACATTTGACACACTTCTTTACATGATCAAAAGAGTCTTGGTTGAGGGTAGGCCAATAATAGCCAAGGAAAAGGATGTATTTAGTGATAGCTAAACCACTAAAGTGTCCCCCATATATTTTGGCATGTGTTTCCTTGATGTCATGGGAAGCTTCATGACTATGAATACAATGGATAAGGAGGCCATCCAAGCCACATTTTTAAAATATTTCCCCTAGTATGGTATAATGAGAGGTACTCTAAACAAAAGCTCTTCAGGCATTCTAAGAGAGGTTGGAAGGAATGATACCGAGGTTGAGGTAATCAAAATTTTGTTCATACTAAATGTTTGATGGAGATAATTCCACATTATAAATGGTTGAAAATTCAAAATAGATATAATATGGGGTGATATAGTGATGGATGGTACCAAAGAGTTTAGATTTAGAAGGTTGAGATGGGATTTGGGAAACAAGAGAAGCCATTGTATCTGTGGACTTGTTAGTAGATCATGGAATTGAATGGATAAGGTAATGATTGAATGATGCTAAGAATACATCTATGAGTTTTTTTTACTTTAGTAAGATATCATTCTTACATTGGTAAGATATATTGACCTAGTTGAACACAAGTTGGGAATCGCCAAAGACATTGATGGTCTTAATTCCCAAGGCTAAAGTAGTTTGGAGACCTATGACTAGGACTTCATACTCAACCACATTATTGGTGCACTCAAATTCAAGTTTAAAGGAGAGGGGAAGAGTTTCACCATTGAGGGGAATGAGAATAACTATAGCACCCCCACCATGCTAGCATTTGGAGCCATCGAAGAACATGGTTATTTAGTAGGTGGGGTCCTCTAAAGAAAGAGTCACAATGGACTCATTTGGAAATGCAAGAGGAAGAGTTTAGTAATTTGGTATAGGAGTTTCATCCAATTGATCATAAATCACTTGTCTTTTAATTAAATTTTTATAAAATAACTCAAGATCAAACTCAGCTAAAATCATGAGCCACTTAACCATACACTAGTTTTGGTATGGTTTAGAGTGCATGTACTTGAGTGGGTCAGTGTTAGTGATGATGTAGGTTTTGTGAATAAGAAGGTAGTGGAAAATTTTGGAATCCATAAATATGAGGGTGTGGAAATGTTTCTCAGGATGGGAGTATCAAGTGTCATATTCTATAAGTGTTTGACTTATTTAGTAGATAGTTTGCTCTGTGTTCTATTCATCATGATGAGTGAGCATTTCCCTAGGGAATGGTCGATGGTGGAGATGTAAAGGTAGAAGGATTGATATTTTTGGGTGGGGTAAGAATAGATGTAGAAATAAGGTATTATTTGAGTGAATCAAAGGCTTTTTGGTAGTCTTTAGTCCACTTAAGAGATATGTCTTTCTTAAGGAGATGGTGAAAAGGTTGACATCTCTTTGATAATTGAGAGATGAACTGACGGATTGATTGGAGCTTCCCTTGCAATATGTAAAGTTTATTAAGGTGGGTTGGAGAAGGCATCTCCAAAATTTATCTGATTTTTGTAGGGTCTACTTTGATTCCTCAAAGAGAGACAATGAAGCCAAGGAGCTTTCTGGAAATAACCCCAAAAATACATTTCTTTGGGTTGAGGCTAACATGGAAGTGGATAATACATTTGAAAATGATTGTGAGAATAGATAATGATCCTTTTGTTTTTTATATTTTCTAAAGAGATCATCCACATAATCCTCTATGATTTTATGGATAAGGTCATGGAAGATATAGGTCATGGCACACTGGTAGGTCATGCTAGCATTCTTTAAACATAAGGACATGACTTTGTAGTAGAATGTTCCCCATGGGGTGATAAAAGAGGTTTATGTTGATCTTTTGGAGCAATCAAGATCTAATTTTATCCTGAGAAACCATCTATGAGAGATAACATCTCGTGACCAACTATAAGATCAACAAGTTGGTTGATACCAAGAAAAAGAAAGTCATCCTTTGGGAAAGCAAAGTTGAGGTTATAAAATTTGATAAAAAGGCAAATTCCCCCTATGGGTTTGGTAATGGTAATGATGTTAGAAACCCATTGAGGTTATTCAATGGGTTAGATGAAGTCAACAGATAAGAGGCATTGGAGTTCTTCTTTGACTAGAAGGGAGATTCAAGGGTACAACCTGAAAAGTTTTTGCCAAATAGGCTTAGCATTAAGATGGGTGATAATGTTATGGATATTAATGGAAGGGTTAATCCTAGGCATATCCTAATAATACCAAGTAAATTATATGCTTTGGTCATGAAGGAAGGAAGGGTAATCTTGTTGTTCTATAGAATTCAAAAATTATTCGATCTTGACAATATGAGGGTTATCCTGAGTACCCAAATTAACATCAATGGTATATTTATTCAACATGGTTTGGTTCCAAGAGGAAGAGATTTATGGATATAATAATCCCCTCTACTAAGGGAGGTGAGAATGGAATCATCATCCTGATGTTGAATGGTGTTGATGGTAGGAGAATCATTTTCTACCATTTTAGAATGGATGAGAGGAAGAGTTTTAGTTTGGCCATCATTTTGATAGGTCAAGGAGCCTAAAATAAGGGTATTGAGAAAAAAAAGTTAGATGGGATGATATTAAAATCATTAAAGTTCAAGGGAGATGGGGTTGGTGAGGATGGGACATCCTCATTAATGGTGGTAATGGGTTTAGGTAAGGTGGGTTCTTCCAGTGATATGAACCCAAGGCCAAATAACTCATGAGGTTTTTTATTTTTGATTATTGGTATCTTGCGAGGTCCCTATTCATAAATGCTAAGGACAAACCCCTTCCAAACACACATATAAAGGTAATCTTTGGCAAAGACTGGTTTGTTGAGATAAAATAAGTCAGAGGTGAATGGTCAGATATGATGGGTAGTAGAAGAAGCAAGAAGTGGATGATCAAGTCAACCATAGATGAAATTGGTTTGATGATTGGATGGCCTGAAAGGGATGATGGTTTTGATGTTAGGGTCATAACTAGGGTCATGGGTGACATTTCCATACTCTTGAGGAGTAGGGAAGGCATCTAAGGCTAAAATACAATATTCCCCAAGTAAGAGACATTGGAACACGGGTTCCAAGGGGTCCTCTATGGGGATATATGAAGAAGGTATGGATGAGCTTGTTGAAGCTTCATTAACTATAGGGGTGAAGTTGTTGGTAGTTGGTGGTGAGGTGTATGGATGAGGAAAAAGGACATCATTAAGATAGTATGTCATATTGCAAGATGCAAAAGTACTAAGGTTAGCTTATATGGTGATGACATGACCTTCATGATTAAATTTGATGTAATGATGTAGAGTGGAAGGGACACAACTCATAACATGGATCCATGGGCATCTAATAAAAATGTTGTATTACAACTCACACAATATAACATAAAAGAGTTATATAATGGTGTGAGGTCCTAAATAGATATGGATAATAACTATCCCCAAGGTAATGGCCATAGTGTCATTAAAAGAGTAAAGAATCATTGTAATTTTTGACATGATGTTCTTTAGAAAGTAAAGTTAGTCATACAAATAGGAGGAGATAATGTTGATATTAACCCCTCCATCAATCATCACCCTTTTTATGTGGGTCTGGTTGATGTATGTTATAATAAAAAGGGGAGGATCAATATCCTTAGGATGCATAGAAGATATTTCTAATTCCTCAAAATTGACTAGCATGGAAAGTTGAAGGGCTCTGACAAAGGCTACAAAGGGTTGAGGATCTTCAGTTTGAACCTCTATAAATTATAGTATCTCTATCAATATTTGACAATGAGGAGGTGAGGTGTTGATTAATTCATATAATCTCATCTTAATCAATGTTTGGTGAAGTTGTTTCAACACTACACATTGAATGGATTCATAAGGGTTGGAAGGAGAGGCACCCAAAATAAATACTTTGGGTTTTGGTAATTGTGAGGGTGAAGGATCTTGGTTTTAATTAGAAGGTTGAGGGGTTAAAGGGTAGGTCCATGGTATAGACACTTGTGTTTTTCCCTTGTCCTTTTGTTGGGTCCTTGATTGGGTAATCATATAGATAGTGTGGGTTAAGGAAAATGTTGGTATAGATGGTTTCTACTTTGATTCCTCTTCAGTCTTAGGTGAGATTGGGAGAGTAGGTAAATGTTAGATTGTTTGGGTTTGTAGTTGGGTTGGTAATGGGTTCAAGAGAAGCTCATTTGATAATAGATCATCCTCATCCCATAGGGTATGGACTAGCATTTGGAGAGCTTTGTAATTCTCTGTATCATGTCCTGGTGTCTTATGGTATAGGCTAATCAAATTATCATTGAACCATGTCAATTTAAGGCATGAATGGTCAAAAGGTTTGATGGGTGGTAAGGTTAAAGAAGAGGTTTATAATAACCTTTGTAGAATGGTTGAATAAGATTCAACTAAAGGTGTTGAGGGTGTTGAGTTTTTGTTTTTAGGTGTGGGATCCTTCTTTGGAATAGGCTTTACCACAAAAATTGGGGAAGTAGAATGGTTTTTGTGGGTGTTTTTGTTTGGGATTATTTGGCTATGGTTGGTTTAGAGGTGGAATATTTATAAGTGGAGGGTAAAGATTTGGTGATATGTGGGAAGGTAGAGGTAGCTACGTTAGTTAAAAATGATGGGGATTTTGTTGTTTTGGTAGAGCTAGGTATAGGTAGAGTAAAAGGAGAAGGTTTACTAGAGGAGGAATAGGTAACGAAGATAGTAGATGGGTGGGGTCTTAAAATTCAAGGTAATTTATGAGGGGGTGGTATAGGTCTAGTTCTAGATGGTTTGGGTGGTTCCACATTTTTGATAGCTTTAGTTAAATTTTTCTATGTTGGACTTCATGGGGTTAAGTCCAACTTCAAATATAGATGAGACAATATAGGGGTAGGAAGTAGTCCTATATTCTTGATGGGTTTGGTCAAAGAGGTGTAGGGTGATTTAGTAATTTTAGATTGAGGTGGGTTAGAATATTCCCTTATGGTTTTAGAGGAAGAAGTATTTGAGGATGTGGTTGAGGTAGTGATGGGTTTGAGGGTAGATGTAAGTGAGTTTAAAGGTTCTTGTTTTTTTTGGTAAGGTAGCCCAAGGTGGTTCCAAAAAGTGTCCCTATCTAGATTGGGTAGGTAAACTCTAGATTTTGGACCAATCTATAAAAATGTTTATATATGGGTTTGATTCTTTGGTTATTGGTTTCAAATATTAAACCCATAGGTTGAGGTGAAGGAACAGTTTTTTCACCTTTATCTTTGGTGGAATGTTTGATGGTTGAGGAAGATGGTGTCTCTATGGAAATAATAAAGGAGATGATCTCTTCCTTTGGAGTTGTTTCCAAAGAAGGAGTGGTTGGTTCTATGGTAGGTAAGGAGGGTGTGGTTTATTCAAATGGAAAAAGGGGGGTGTTTTCTTCCTTTGTTTGGATGTCCATAGGAAAGAGTAGTGATTCCACCACTTCCAAAAGTATATTAGAGGAAGAAGTAGTTAAAACAATGGTTGGCTCCTTTGGTATTTATATCAAAGGAGAGGTCAGTAAATCAATTGTCTCTTCAATTGAAAGAGAGGAGGTCTCTTCCTTTGTTTGGGTGTTCAAAGGAATAGAAGAATATTACACCACTTCAATAAGTGGAAAGGAAGAAGAGGTAGTTGAGGTAATGGTTTACTCAACAATAGGTTTGATGGTAACAACATTGACCATGTGTACCTCACGAGCGTGAGATGATTTTAATTGGCTATTGTCATGGTTGGTGGAAGGTTCATGGTTAGGAATAGGTTTATAAAATATGTCTAATGATTGGTTAGGATGTGCATTGGGATTATTTAATTCTAGTTTGCCCTTATCAATCATGTTTTGGATAATAGTTTTAAATGTATTGCATCTACTCACATCATATCTAATAATGTGATGTAAAGAACATAGATCATTTTCATTGTACCAACTAGGTGTGGGGTGAGAGGCATCAAATTATTAGGGAGGTTTGATAGGAGGAATTTTTATGAGGTTAAATTTAAGTAGTTTATCCAAAATTGAAGCATATGACTCTCCTATAAGAGTGTATTATCTTAGAGTGTTTTGGTTTTGGTTGTGAGTTTATTGGTTTGATGGGTTGAAAGAATTGGTTTGATTTGGTTGGTTGATAAATGGAGGTGGAGTGGATTTTAAGACAACTATGTTTTTGGTTGCCTTTATCTTGGTGTTGGGATGGTTGGATGGATTGGTGGTTTTGGTCAAAGAAGCATCATTAGATTTAAAGATGGAATTATTATTTCTCAATTTCAATTTACCTTCATTAATGGCTCTAATTTTAAGTTTACGTGTCATGGTAAATGCCTCATCAAAGGTTTTAAATGTCTAAACCTAAAGAGTGGGAACAATATATTTGGCACAACCTCAATAAAAGAGTTCAATTAGTTTAGGTTAGGGTAATGAGAAAGAAAGTTAGTTAATGAGACCTCTCCATATAGCTATAAAATCTGTAAATGATTCATTATTGAATTGCCTAATGGAGTAAAGGTCAGTAATGGAAACCTTTTTAGATATGTTGATTGAAAAGTGATCTAAAAATATTTGGGCTAGTTGAGAAAAGGAGAAGATAGAGTGTTTAGTGAGAGCACTATACCAATCCAATGCTGGTCTAGATTAGGACATGGGGAAAGTACAAAGGAAAAGAGCATCATCATATGCAATCAAATAGCAAGAATGTCAAAATGCTCTTAAATTTTGTTGGGGGTCCTCCTTGCTTTGGAAATTGGAAAACTTAGGTAGTTCCCATTGAGGAGGATAATGTGGGATAGGAATAGATAGATGAATGGGTTCATTACAGATTTGATCATAAAATAGAAGGTTATGAGGCCCAAAAATAGATGATTCAAGATTAAAAAATTTATGCATTAGCATCTTAACTAAATATACTTGAGGTTGGGGAGCTCCATTATTGGGTAGTAGGTTCGGTTGAGGTGGGGTGGCTACAATGTATGGATAAGAGGTGGGAGGTTGATAAGGTGCCATATATTGGTAAATGGTCATGGAAGGTTGGGATGATACCCTATATTGGTATGTGGGCACAAAAGGTTGGTTAGAAGGTGGTATGTATCCTTGTGGATTAGGAACATATTTGTAAGATGTCATGGGTATTTGTTGAGGGATTGACAAAGGTTGGTTTGGAGGTGTAGTTAAAGTGGTAGGTTGAGTGGTGACCCTTGTGTTAATGGGTGGAAGGGTAGGAGGTATGGAAAGTACCAAATTTTGGAGTGGGGTATAAATTAGTGTATTGGTAGTGATAAGGGGAATGGTGGAAATAGGGGTAGAGGATATCCCAATGGTAGGTGGGGTATAGGTAATAAGAGGTAAGGTTACCCCTACATTAGAGATGTTGGTTGGTGTAGGAGGAGTTTTGTTATAGGTTGGAATGTTGGATTGGGTTTTAGTGGTGATAGTGGATGGGATATTAGTAGAAGAAGCTTGGGTGATCAAAGTTTGGGTAGAAGTAACACCAACCATAAGAGGGGGAGGCATACCAAAGGGTGGATCCATGAGAGGAATTGAATTAGTAGGGGATAGTAAACTATGGTGTTGAGATAATGTTGGAGGGTTATGGGGTTGTTGTCAAGGAATGTGGAAAAATTTGCATCACCTTCAATAACTATCTATGACATGGTAAGAGGGGATAATGATGAGGAGAACCCTCAACATCTGAAGTATACTCCATAGAGGAGGAAGAGGAAGGTGGTCCTTGGTTAGTTTGATTTCTCAACTGTTGTATAGTAAAGACCATGTGAGAAAATAGGAAAATTTTGATGAGAACTCACACCTTAAACAAAAATCAATCAAAAGAAAAGAACTTAAAAAAATCCAATCATACATTAAAAGTGAATTTAAAACTTGGGATTATTTTTAGATTACTTTTGTCTTATGCCTTAGAAAGTGTGAATAAGAAATTTGGATTGTGGATCAAGTACTAAAGAGGAAATCAAAGGTTGGTTTCAGGTTGTGTTTAGGTTTTCAAGAAAGAATCTATATTAAACTTCAGTATGTGGCTTGGTATTGGGGCCTATCCCCTCACTTCACACACCACAATGATAAGAGTGTCAAGTGCTTAGCCAATATATACTAAATTTTAGAGTTTATACTCAACCAGAGAGTTGAGTTAGTTCTCCCCTTGATAATGACCTCTAAGTAGGATGGTCAAGTAAGGGTAAGGTTTACCGCTAAGTGATGAAATCTTAGTTGAGCCTTGTCTCAAGTTTGTTTTGATGTGTTTATTGATTACGTGGTTTGGATAAGTGTGTGATAACAAGAGTGAAACTATTATTAAGTACTTTGCCTTTAAGTTACTATATGAACTAAAACAAGTAAGAAATCAATGTAATAAAAAGGGTTTATTTTATGCCAAAAGGAATTTTAGATTTCATTTGATGAGCATAGAATAAAGGAAAAAATAAACGGCACCTATATGATTATAGGTCCCGTCAGGTATGATAAAATGTTTCTCTTAATTTCTACTCATTTCTTAATTTGGAAGAAGATAAGAAACTAGTAATAAGGGTGTGGTAAAAATACCCGGTTGGTGATGCACGCGTAATCCAAATGAATGTCAAAAAATCTTCTTTGGATAGAAAAGAATAACTTGTAAATAAGATCACACTAACAATAGGGGTTGTTAGCAAGATATTTAAGTGGACTACCTAGTATGAGCTAGATTCAAGAAGCATATGCTTGCTAGGAAGCTATCAATCCATTATTGATAATAATCAAGTAGGAAATGATAATGTAAAGTACTTGTATAAAGTGAATGAAATGTAATACAAGAATAAAGTAGAATGCTTGTTAAAGAGAATGACTAAATATAACAAAATTAGTTTAATACTCATGCTAAGGTGAGTGGTCAAAAAATCAAAAAAGAGTTTGTGAATAGGTAGGAACATAGAAAGTTAGGTTTGGATGGGGTTGAGGGGTTGAGAATAACTTTTTATTATGTTCTATCATAATGACCATCATTGGTTGGGTGAACCATCAGTGGTTGGATTGATCGTTAGTGGTTGGGTAACCATTGACGGTTGTGCTAACCATTGGTGTTTCTCTATGAATTCTAAAGATATTCAGAAAAGAGAGTTATAAGTTGGGTTAGAGGTTGATATTAGTGTGAAAGGAGAACTAAAGGTGGCTAATATGGGTGCATATTGATCCAACATAGAGCTGGTGCAAATTATGGATCTCCTGAATGAGTTTCAATATTTATTTCTAAGAAATTACCCATATAGGAAGGGCACCCACCCATCCCTTATAAAAATGGCCATAATGTTGGTGGATGTTGCATGACGTATCAAAAATTCCCCTAAAAAATGAACCCCAATCTCAGTGCTAAGATCAAAATAGAGATTGATGGTATACTGATCATAGGAGTAATCTACTTAGTGCAAGAGTAATAATGGGTGAGCCCTATGGTGATTGGAATTAATAAGGATGGGCACATCCACATTTATGTTAATTATTGACTGACCCCTTCCTAACTCCATTCACTGATGAAGTCTTGGATGGAGTCATAAACTATAAATTATATACTTTCATTGATGGTTTCTCTAGATACCATCAAGTCTAAATTGAAGAGGAAGATAGTCCTAAGATAACATTTACAACATAATAGGGTTGTTTTCCCTATTACTTGATGCCCTTTGGGCTAAAAAATACACCAATTGTATTCTCTAAAGTGGTCATCACTACATTTAAGTATTGTATCCATAAGTTCTTCTAGGTGTACCTTGATGATTGGACTATGTATGGGATCATGAGAGACCATTATGATAACTTGTGTCTCATGTTTTAGAGGTACCAACAACTATAGATATCTTTGAACCTTAAGAATTTCATCTTTATGATACCATTTAGAACCTTGCTCAAGCACATCATCTACAAATATGGTCTTTTCATCAACCTCATGAAGATTGTTATTATTCTATAGCTCCAAACCCCTTCCAAATAAAAATATGTTTATACATTTCTTGGACATTTTGTCTATTATGGGAAGTTTATAAGGATCTATTCAAGGATTGTAGTTGCACTAGAGGAACTATTGTGCAAGGATGACCCATTATACTAGGGTTCAATGTAAGAATATTCCTTTAAAACTCTAAAGCTCAAGTTGGCTAGCATACCTATCCTTCAATTTCCCAATTAGATTATTCTATTCCACATCCATGTTGATGCATATATATTTGAAATTATCACCATTCTAGTGTAACCCAATGAAGGTGAGATGGATTATCATATCTCCTTTTTAAGTTATAAATTGACCTTGGTAGAGCAAATTTACACAACTATGAAGCATGAGGTACTAGCCATGGTTTATTCCGTCTATAAATTTAGGAAATACTTGTTGTCAACCCCATCCATCTTTTTCACCAATCATGAGTCACTTAAGTACCTTACGAATAATCCCATTCTCCATAGGTACATTTGTGTTCATGTTTAAATAATTCTAGTTCTTCTTTATGGTAAAACTTGAGAAGTAAAACTCGAGACCAGACCATTTATCCTGCATCAATTCTAGCAATGTGATAGTTCCCATTGAAGATGCTAGATATATACACAAGTCTAAAAATTCCAATGAGTTCCCAAAGACTTGGTAGAGATAGCCACATTTATAACATATGGGTTTTCACCCTAGACCATAATAACCAAAGAGAAAAATCAGCTTGCCATTCACATCACCCCATTTCAAATCATTAGTGGTGAGTTACATAAATTAATTAGAGATGAAGTCCTACACTGATGTGTTTTAGAACATGAAAGAGACTCTGTTTAACATGAGGCACATGAGGGGATCACAAGAGTCCATTATGCTAGAGATGCAATAACATGTAAAGTGTTGTAATCATACTTATGGTGGCCAAGCCTATTCCAAGATTAAAAATATTATACTAAGGCATGTGACATATGCTAGTGCATAGGGAAGCCAAATCAATAGGACAAGGTGCCTCTCATCCCTATTCTTGATCATGTACTATTTTAAAAATGGGTCATTAATTTTTTTAAACCAATCACTCCCATAGTAATGCACATAGGTGCAAGATATATTTTGGTGATCACTAATTATTTCATAAAGTGGGTTGAGGTAGAACCTACTAAAAACTACACTACCACCATTGCCTCATGATTCATATGGGAGAACATCATAAGTCACTACTGATGCCCACTCAGTTTAACTAGTGATAGAGGAACACACTTCCTCAATAAAATTGTGAAAATCCTACTAGCTGAGTACATGGTGGCACACCACAAGACTGCCCCATATCATCCCAAATAAAATTACATAACTGAAGCATTCAATAAGATATTATGAATGTGCTTCATAAAAATATGTGATGTTGGTCACAAATATTGGGATGATCAAGTGTTAATAGTTTTATGGGCATACCACATAACCTACAAGCACCTAAATAAGGCTACACCATTCTAACTGGTATTTGGAATAGATGTGATTCTAATGATGGAGTTCTTAGTGCATCATTATGTATTATATGAATTGGATGACCAAGAATCATTTAGTGCAAGGCTGGAGGACTTGGATCAGTTAGATGAGGTGTGTACCTAAGCAAAATGGAGCCAATAGATCAAGAGGGCATGATATAAGTTGTGTCATGATAGGCATATTAAACACAAGGTACTAACTAAAGGAATATTGGTCTTGATCTAAGATTACAAGTACCTCAATCACCCAAGAAAGCTACAAATCAAGTGGATGGGCCCATATGTCATCCATAGTATATTAGAAACTAGCACATGTAAGTTGCACACATTATCAGGTGAAATACTCCCTAGCCATTTCAATGGAAATAAAGTCAAGCCGTATAGGAAATAAGACGGTGCTTACACCATTAGACACTTACTTTTCAATCACATGTCAATTATGTTGTATTAACCTGAATGACACTTGGTATAATCCAAACATTTCCTTGTATTTTATGATTATTATAGAATAAGTGGTGCTTTTAGGCCCACAAAAGAAATATTATTTAACTTTTACACATAACTCTAGTCGAGTGAGTCAAGAAAAATGTTTTCTAAAGTGCTTGAGGCCAAAAACCTAAGTTTTTGGGTGCACATAACTCACCAGACTTTGCAAATATGAGTACCAATTAAAAAAGAGATGTGCACAGGATGTAAATGCACAAGAGGTAGAAATAATATGCACACTGTGATCATGTTCAAGAGATCAAAAGTAGAGAGTGAAGTTTTGGAGGTCTAATGCAAATGATTTTTATGGGGTAGGATAGGCCAAAGTAAAGATATGAAATTACATAGAAATAAACCAAGATAGGAAAGTGTGCTTGAAATGAAAGTGCAGTAGGAAAAGAAGATGGAATAATGGAAACTGAATTATGCACATGTGAAGCACTTTGCCCAGGTTTCCATAAAGAAGGTAAAGGTCATGTAAAGTGAATAACGTATAGGAGAAATATCTTCAAGACAAGCTGGCATCCACCCAAAGTGAGGTAGGAAGTGGCCATTTGAACTTCATGTCACTTCACTAAAAATATCGTTAAGAGAATTTATTCAGGTGATGGTGGAGGCATAAATATTTGTATTGAATGCATACGTGACAAAGGAATTTTACATACTTTATGGGTTTTAGTGAGTTCCAAGAAATATAGGCATTTTCATACCATTACTCACCTATAATTAAGAAATTATTTGAATTAGGCATATAAAGTAGCAAAAGGATGACTGGTTTAGGTTACAAACCCCAAGTAAATTTTAAGTTAAAATTTAGAGTAATGAACTAGAGCCAAACCAGTAAACTAGAGTCAAAGTAAGAAAATGTTATTACAATGAGACCTTAAATAACCACAAATGCCAAAAGTGAATGATTGAATAGAGAGAGTAATTACATTCTCTTTGAGATTAGAATAAAGAAGTGTGGGGTAAATATTGTGCAAGAACCAAGCAGTAAAAAACTAGAGTGATGTCAAGGCTACCATTAACGGTAAGTGAATCTTGAGAGCCAGAGTTGTCATCACAGATTTTGTAACTATAAGAATCACCAACAAAAATTATAGGCTTTCGAAAAATAAATAGACCATGTTTCAACACCATTTAGTTTAGAATGGGGAGGAAACACATGAGTTCTAGCCTACCATAGGTATAGAAGGATGCTAAGAGGGCACAAATGATAGAATAAGTGACCATGATGAATAGGAAAACATAATCAATAGAGGGAGTTAGCATCATTGAGGTTGATACATAGGCACTTTCAAAAATGTCCTACTAGGAGATGCAATTTTGTAAAGAGGTCTTAATAGGAGAGAGTTTGGCATCTTTCAAGCACACCTATTAGCTCAAAGAATATAACCATCATACCTCAAGTAATTTGAAATATCTAGTGCAAGATTGGGTGGTTGATATAGGGGAAAAGACTAAAATAAGTGTGGCATTATTTGATGTCTTCATCCAAGACAAAATTATAACCACCAACACAACTCAAGTCTATTAGTTATCATGTTTTAGGAAGTTGGAGGAACTCATGCAATTCCTCCTCTCATGCTTCGATGAGGACCACTTCTACTTTATGGGGAGGTTCATGTAGTTGTTAGCTAGCCTCATTATTAGAATCATCAAGTTTCTAGACTCTAGTGCAAACATCCATTAGATGATGGTGGATGATGTTAAAGTTGCAAGGGTCATGAAACTCCTAGGGTACTACAAGGGAAGGTTCACATTCCTAATCAAAGACATCAATGACCCTAAAATGAAGTAAGTTGCATGCCTTATGAGTTTGAAACTTTGCCTTGATGGTTGGTGGATAGATATCACCAAGGCCTACTTTTGCATCACCCACCACATGATGTAGGGGGTAAAGTTTAATATAGAAAATTTTATTGTAGAGGAAATGGTAAAGAACATGCTAGAGTGTCATATGGCATGATAGACCTTATGGTGGGGGTTTAATATAATTAAAATAGAGGATATTGGCATGCTTGATGGTGATGAGTACAACCTTTGGATCTTCTTAGAGTATAAGGACTCCTCGACACTGAAGTACCAAAACTTCACCTACCCCTAACCCCCCTAACTTCTCCCAAAAGTTTAAGACCAGAGTAATGGGGTTGTGTGCCCAATATATCAAAGAATTCAAGGAAGAATGGTGCATCCCCAAATAACTCCCTTAGAATATGTTTGGAATGAAAACATTCACCATTATGAAACACTTCTGTGTAGTGCACTTGGTGCTCATATATGGCAACCAATCAGGTTGGTTGAATCTCCCCTACACATTTTTATCCAACTAATTCAGGGATGTGCTCAAAATAATTCCTAACTCATAGCAGCTAGACATCCTGATCAAGGTTGTGAATTTAGAATAAAGTAGGTTATAGTGTCAATATGTGCACCCAAGAGGGAAAGTGACTAAGGATGAGGAGGATGACTTGGATCACACTAACATCCATCCCATCTAAATTTAATTCATCCTTAGGAACATCTATATGCTATATTATAAGATGAAGTGGATAAAGAAGGGTGGAAGCACTGAGAAGGATGATGACCTCCCCCTTCAAATCAGTAATGAAGTGAATATGGAATTGATAGCATAGAATAAGTATCCCCAAAATAAAAAGTGGGAGACACTTGAGGAGATTTACGAGTGCATCATGAATATTTCCTCTAGTGATGAAGCCACTCCCTCTATACCAAATAAGAAGTGCATGACCTTCACACCAGGGATTACTTCACCCAAGAAAAGGGAGAAGAAAAAGAAGGGGCCAATTTCAATGCCCATAATAACCTTGGTATAAATGGAGGTGTAAGAGGTGTGTGAGTAATTATAAACACAAGAGGTGCATGAAGATATGGAGGAAGAAGTAGGGACAAAATTTTACATCATCCAATAAGTATTAGAAGAAGAGCCCAATGCCAAATAAGTTCAAGATGCCCTCCAAGGTGACACTACCACCATGCTTAAAGAGGTAGAAAAGCCACCTAGTGCCTCATCAAAAGAACCCTTCACACAACCTTCATGAAATAAGGATTAAAAGAGAATTTTGTGGAATAAAATGGGCCTCAATGATGAATAAATAAATATAGTGTTAGTTCTAGATTAAAAAAAGAGAGGCCATGAAGGTAGATGGCATGTCCCAAGAAGAGATTGAGAAGGTTGAGGTCAAGGAAATAAAGGCCAAAGAAGAAAAGACCTTATCACCAATAAAGAAGAGGAAGGTATAAAAAAGAAGGCCTAGGAGGAAAGGGCCAAGAAAGAAAAGGAAGAAAATAAGGTTTTTGCAAGCATGGAACCAATGGAGGAAAAAGTAGTAAAAGCACATAGAGCCCCCACCAGCACAATAGAAGAAGTTGTACCATAGGTGCACCCAAGTAGTGAAGGGGTTCCTAGAGAAAAGTAAGGCAATACTAGAGCCTTGAAGGAGAAAATATAGAGAATTAAAAAAACCCAACATAAATAGGAGGGTGAATCTGGTGTCAAGGTAGAAGAAGAAATGGACCAAGGGAACAAGTTCAAGGAAGAACCCCTATTGGAACAAGAGGAAGGAACCTTAGAGGGAATTACTAAAAAGAGTGATAGCATTAATGAAGAGGAAGGATAATAGAAAGAGGTGGCCATCACTGAGGAAGAGGGTGTCGATCCAAGCCTAAGAGAAAATGTGTAGATGGGGTGGACTGATAAAGATTACTATATGTTTGAGTACATGCCCCTCAAAACTACCATAATAAGGAAGTTTCAATAGCTTTTAATCACTTTTAACAGTTATATGGATGAGCCTCATTTTGAGGTACCACAAAATGCCATATTGAGTATAAAGGAACTAGAAGAAGGGCATGACTCCCTTCTCATAAACCCCTATGAAATGAACCCATAAATGTGACAATTCACTCATTGGCATGGCCTATGAAATAGCATGAAATAACATTATCAATGATGTTAGGGCTTTAAATTGAATAAGATCATGATAAAAATAGAAGAGGAAGTAAATTCCATGAAGTTTAAATTACAAAAACTAGCTGAGTGTGTAGAGGAAGCTGAGCCATCCCTCTTGGATGGAATTAACACTTCAAACTTCTCAAAGGTTGATAAGGTATGTACATTAATGGAGCTAATGTTCCCAAGGTTGAGGGTAGAGTTGATATTAGAAGAAGAGGAATACCCATGCACATTGATAAAATAAGAGTTGACTTCAAATATCAAAGAGGTAAAATATCTCTTTTTGCAAATTTAAGAGGTATTAGATGCCATTTTTTATAGCTTCTCTAATTAGGCATCAGTCACAGATATGTACCTAAAAAGGTAAAGGGGGAGAAAGAGGAGCTAATGGCATAGATATATACTATAATCAAATCAAAGAATAGTCAAATAATGAAAAAGGTCAATACCTTGATCACCCAAATCAAACACTAGGAATAAATCCTAGAAGCACTCTTTCATGCCTTGAAAACCAAATAATGTAAACAAGGAGAAATCTTGGATGGAGAAGTTGCAAAAGCTAAGGTAAAAATTGAGTCCTTCTATAAGGAATTAGATAAGATTGATGTGCTCACATTCAATGCCACATCAATATATATAAATAGTGTCATTCAATAACTCAATCTCTCCATCAAGGGCTTTGAGGACTTTGGTACTGAACTAAAGGAGAGCACACCGAGTTATGCATGCCAAGAGTTTTAAAGACTAATCTAAGGGTAGACTAGCAATTTTATATGGGGTAAATGTTGGGCCCATTTTTGGCTAAGTATGGATACATTCCAACTCAACATATATCCCGATACAAGGTGATCATTTAGAATGATTACTATTTTGGCAACTTTTGTACTAGCTAGAGGAATCGTCACAGATCTTGTGCCAAACTGGTAGACAGTCACTTTGGCATAAGGCAATCATTTAGGATGATTACTATTTTGATAGCCCTTATGCCAACTAGCAGGCAGCTAAAAAATTCTATGATTTTTTGGGCATCTTCAAAGAGAGGAAGCACATGGTGATTATAGCATGAAGGACACAAAGTAATGGAGCTAGTGGAATGATTGTTAAAATCTCTAGCTTGACAACCAACATATGCATCTCCACCTTAGCATAAGGTTATCCTATAGGCTATAAAAAAAATCTCAAGCCTATAAGTTAAGGGACACAACTTTGATATAGTGAACCCTTGAATAATTGGTTCTAGACTTAGTGAAGCGATCGCCTTGAAACTTAGGACTAACATGGGTGCCTTTGAGGCTCCACATTGTAGTTCCCAAACTTATTTATGAGCCTCTATGTCTTTACTATCTTTAGATGATCATTTTCTCTATTTTCACTTATTGTTTACTCTATTTATTTGAATAATGTTTAATGAATAATAGCATTACCCTTGATTGATTTTGATCTAGCTTATATGGTTATATTTAGGTTCTTTAAATGCGGATTGATTGTGTAATATTTGTAATAGTTCTAATGCTTAGTTTAATATATGAACACTAAGTTCCAGAAAGCTTTCAGTTCAGAGAATTAATGGCATCTCTATGCAAATGATGATGTTAGCATATTATATAGACATACTCTAAGTATAGAAAAGACCCCATGCCAAGTAATGATATCTATGTCTAAATCACTAGCCTAAGCAGGAGCCCATGATCTGAATAATTTCCACTAAACCCTCCAAGTTCTTGAATGATGCTAAGCTAAGGGAACCAAATACGTGCACCCATGAGGTTATATAACTAGCCCAATATAGACTTGCACTAATATGACCAAAACAAGCTCTCCAAATAGGATTTTAACCTATAGACCATCAGACTCCACCTAAAATGGCTTGCACCATTGAACCTACCAACACTATTGTTTTAGATTAAGGTAAAAATAGGTTTTAAAGGGGCCCCAAAACCCTATACAGATCAAGACGAATAAGGCAGCCGCATGGGTTTGGGCTTGGATCAGAACAATGATCACGGAATATCACTTTATGCAGCTCTCCCACAAAGGCTTCCCCCCACAAAACCACCCCCCAGACCCGTCGCCACCACCGCCCATCCCATCAACCCTAAAATCTGCAAAGATCATCCCCTACACCCAGAGGAATCACCGCCAACACTATTGTTGTAATGACCAAGTTTGATGAAGAATGAGTTACACCATGGAATGACTAGCCTAAAATGGGCCCTAGTTCTTTCTTTGCTATGCTTTAGGTGAGTGCATAAGGCTTTCACCTTATGTGAATTGATGTCAGCATAGTCAAGTGACACAGGTTTAGCAATATAGGATTAGTCTAGGTTTCCACCTAGTTGTAAAAATTTTATATTTGACTTGTACAACCAAATAAGCACCTAAAAAATTAAATGGATTGACCATTGACTAAACTACAACATAGTACATTTTATATAGTCCATTATTATTACACCTTTATTATATAAATTATACCTTTGAATTAATAGGATATGACATTGATGGAAAGGTATAACTTTCAAATTGAAACTAAGGCACTAGATATTTTGTTATCATCAACTTATAAAATGGATGCTTTGTTGTCAATGTTTACTCCATTTTCGCATTCAAAAATTGACACTCAATAGCTCATAGTGCATTCTTCTATGTAGTTGTACCAACTTTAAACCAAATATTAACACCATAAGCATACAATTAATCGAGTTCCTTTGAAATCATGTAAGGCTTCTACCTCACTTTATTCAAAGGGATGATAACTATCATGTCTCCTTGATGAGCCTCTAGTTAATTATGCATTGTGTTTATAGTCATTTGACCATCATAAGCCTATTTCTTACCAATTATGGTAGGGTAATGGGTATCAACTATATTCATATCAATGAATTCAAAATCATTGCATATAATTATCTTGGCCACTCTAATCTCCACATCCTCTAGGGAACTAATCAATTCTATCTACCTGTAATCTATGAGGCTAAGGGTGATATGACTGTAGCTCAAGTGTGGCCTATTAATGGCTTCTCATGTAGATCTCAAAATCATACTAATAATACTCTTGAATTCAAATAATGTATTGGGGATTTTGTATCTTGAAATATCAATTTCTATTCATGAATCTACATCCCATAATTTCTTTATTTTAACATACTAGACCACCTTGTCGATATGTTCTTGTCCCCTCTATATGTACTATAAAATATTATGAAAAAGGTTTGTAATATTATAGGAAATATCTTCATTTTTTAATGTGATGATAAATTATAATAATTCTATGAGCATTGTCACAACACCTTTTTACTTCACTATTTATAAAATTTGGCCATACATATGTGTAGATATGGTTGTGGAATCTCCATTTGGTGCACTCTATTATTTTATGTCTTGGAGGACTTGCACAGCTTGGTACATAAAAACCTTCTCTATCACAAAGTTAGGATATTTTTTACATTTCCCCTCTCTAATTCCTTGATTTTATGGCATTTCTAATTAGTCAACCCTTGCTTTGTGCATTTTTTCCTAGTAATTGCTTGTCTAAATGTATTTGCTTTAGGTTGCACATTAATCATGTTCACATTTCACACTAGTTTTTCTTTTCTCCATTTCTTCAAAATAGGTAAATCTTCCATTTTATGTTTCCCTTTAACCTATAATACATGCATTATACATGTCTTTGTAGGTTAGGAGGATAATTTTGCACAAAATGATTATACTCACCAAATAAATGGAATTGGATGGTCTGACAATATTGTCTATTATCATTGTTATGACCACCTTGATAGCCACCTTGATATTTACCTTTGTAACCTCATCTATATCCTCCTATACTCTACTGATAGTCCTAATCCTATGATTTTTATCCACAAAATCCTCTTTCATACTGATTTTATGGTGAAGTAGGAGACTAATTTGATTGTTGTTTTTGTAGGCTCACATAATTTCATGAATATTGGTACTATTATTAAGGTGATGATAGAATCTAACCAACCAGACCTTAGGGTTGATATTGATATTGAGGTGATGAGGGTACCCATACAGGACTACCTTGTGTTGCACTCATACTTTCTACCTCTAGGCCTGGGAGTCCTTACTTCATAGTGGGCAATTATTTTTTTAAAATTATAGACATTCTTAGTAATATCTTACTTTACTTCTTGTAAGGTTTGATAGCTTTTTTTTCATGGTTAGTTGACTTAAAAAACTTATAGTACAAAATCTAAGACTTTTGTATGTATTTTTATAGTAGATGGCATTTTAATCTACATAGTTCATAGAGTTTAAACTTTATCTTAGGAAAACCTTTCTTATGTTGTCCCTCTCTCCCACACTCCATGCACCATAACCCTACTTTAGTTTTATTGATTTCATTCATCTAATCAATCTTCTTCATGAAATATCTTTGCTTCTACCTTGTATCTACCAATTGGAGCATCTCCATAATCTTCGATTTATTCTATCTCAGTGTAATGGATTAAGCATTAGCCTTTATTGTGAAATGAGACTGCACAATAAAAAATTTGACTCTTGAGTTAGGTCCTTATATGAACCAGATAGATTTATCCTTATCCTCCATGATTAATTCAATTTTATTCATTACATCTAAGAATATATATTCATAGTCCCATATAGATTATTCACTATGTTGCCTAATTTCCTTCAATTCTTGAATAGTCTGGCTTGCCCACTTCTTGATTTTGAAATTTATGACTAACTACACTTTAACTTATTGAATATATATTATTAAAATTTATTTTGTAAATTAATTTCAAAACATGAATTGATAAATTTCCTATGATCTCACACTTTTTTACATCATCAATAATTATTCCTCTTACCTACCACTTCATGTTGTAGGTTAAAAAATACTGCTCAAGGTCCATATACCCATCATATGGCATCAACACAAAAAACATTCTTAGACTCTAAAACATATTTGGGTTACTTATAATGGCTAAAATTGGCTATTTTTATGCACTTATGAATGTGACTATCAGATGATGCACATTAGTCACTACAATTATAGGCTTCTACGCACTTTTTACTAGCATTTTAAAACTAGTTTCAAAATTAAATCCAACTTATTCTATCCTCTTCTTATTAAATGACTTATTTTTTTCCTAATTGATCTTTTTAAACTTATCTATGGATGAACAAAATAAACTTCCTCCCTTCCCTTCCTTTGATCTTGGTATTTTAACTAAATAAAAATTGGGCTAGGGGGATGCATACTCTAGAAATAAATTATCTTTATTATCGGATTATTCCAACTATGATCTTAAACTTACCATATTCTACATTTTTGCATAATATCTTCTCATGAATATTATTCCACTAATTCAATCACTTTCCCTCTTAAATACAAACTAACTCTATCTTTTATTTACTCTATTCTACTTTATTCTCCTTCACTATGTTCCAACTCCTTACCACTCATAACTTTATATTCTTATTCCTTGGGCCCTTTTCCTTCCTAATCTACATTTACTTCACTTCTTACCTACACCTTGAGAAGCCTCTCTATAGGATCTCATTTTTATGTAGTATTATACCTTATTCCTACTCCTACTCTTATTTAACTCTATATTATTTAATTTGTTTCATCTCCTCTATTGTCACAGTTCTCTTTCTAATCCCAAAATCTTATTTTCACTTTGGTTCTTATCATCCTCCATTATTCTGGTTTCATGTTCAAGTTTCTCTAATCAACTCTATATCATTCACTATTACATCGCATGCATCCCATAAAACCTAAATTGACTACTCTATTTTGGTAGGAGTGGGCACCATGACCATTTCCACAACCACATCTTGATTAGAGTAGGTATTCATTGAATAAAAATCCCATGGATTCCCCTAGAAAATGATCTTATACAGCCTCAAAATCTAAATAACCTTGAATAGAAAATTAGGTGATATAACTATCATTAGTAGTCTTTATCCAATAATATACTACATGGGTCTAATCAATGTTTAAATTTCATAGGTTTTTTAGTTTTTTATCTAACCATGTTATGATTTCCATCCTTCATGGATGTAAATAATATTACTTCAATATGGATAACCAAGCAGTTAATAGTTCAGGTAATTTTCACCAAACAATTTCATAGATTTTGCCATAGACATAATCTTCAATATTTTCCTTCATAGTATTTTGCCTATTCTTCTTGCTTCCACTTTGGAAAAAATTTGAATCCTTTCATCAAACCATCTATATATATCTCTTTCTCCTAAAAACCATCTCAACATGTCCAACAAAGTTGCATGATTACCACACCATTGTTAGCATAGGTTCCTAAAAACCCTTTAGAGCATGTTATTTTAAGGATAACTCGCATAAAGATAGCAAAATAACATAGTTAGAACCATATTCAGATTGGAGGTATTCATTAAACATATTAAATAGATTGATGTGCAAAGGAACACATGTTTATTAAATTCTTTATGAGTCGACATATACTTATATAATAAATAAATTAAGGCAAAAAAGTACTCATTTCACATATAAAAATGATAAAATATATTTTGGAAAACCATTTTAGAACAATTGTATTAATCTCTATCACATTTAGAACCATGTACAATTAAACTTATATATATATATATATATATATATATATATATATATATATATATATATATATATATATATATATATATATATATATATATATATATATATATAAGTTTACTCAGTGTTATCTCTTCATATTCTTGGCTTTTGACATGCCCAAGATAAGTGACTCTTCACATTATGTCATCTATCCTTATGCTTTACAAAGGTTAAATACATACAAAATATTATACAAAAGAAAAAATATATCAATTCATACACATTTTAATTAATTATAATTAATTATTTTAAGAAGCCCTATTTTCACCCAACATGAATCATAGAACCACCTCAAAGCATAGTCCTTGAGGCTTCTTGTAAATAATTTGGTCAGAATTTTATCATTGAAATCATAGTCAAGGCATGCCTCATAAAAGTTCAAAGATGTTACTCAGGATCACCCTTGCCATCATCAAATGTGAACTTAGGTGAAATAAATCTAGTTGGAAAATGTTGCAAAGAGATCTCAAGTGCAAGAGGGTTATTCAACACATCTTATGAATTGATATCATGAGGGGATTTTAAATGTTTATAATATTGTCCTCCAAGTTCTTTATAACTTGGAGTGATTGAATTGTAGTCCCAGTTGGATTTAGATTATAAATTTGAGTAGTCACCAAAGGGGATGAAAATATGTTTTAAGCATTAGAAAACATTGAAAATGTTATTTATGTTGACACAACTGATAATTCCATGATAGATGTAGCAATAGTAGTTTTAGGAAATAAAGGTTTAAACACATTACCCATGTGCCTACCACATATATTAGGTTATAATGTGTTTAAGGGGAGGGATGTTTCCACTATAGTTTTGGAACGTTTTACTTAAAGTATAGTTTTTAGGATCTCATCGAGATCCTTAGGGTTTTTTTAATACACTCATGAAATAATGCAATTACTTTCACTTGATTATGTTTTGTTTACTCATTTTTATTTGTTTCATAGTTTTCATTATTATAAACTTCTTCTATGATAACCCTATCAGTATGTTTTTAATTGTCAATATGGATGTCGCCATGATCTAAAATATGAGATCCCTCATTGGTTTGATACATATTATATGGTAGGAGGGGAAGCTCAATATGTTCAATAGGAACACCACTCAATCTAGGGCTATGCTTAGGTTACAAGAAAAATAGTACAATTAATAACTTAAAAATTACAACAATATGAAAACCTAGGTAGTTTAAAACCCTAGAAATTAAAAAAATACATTCAAATGAATTAGGTTCACCAAATTTTAACCCTAAAATGTAATCTAGGTGATCTTATTATTAACCCTAGATTTGATTAATTGGGTATTATTTTAGTATTTTTTCATTTCATTTTATTAATAAAATTAACTTACTAAAAATAGAAATGATATAGGGTTTAAAGATGAATACTTATGATGAGGGATGTGCACCATTGATCCAATGAGGTGGGAGCTCATTTTTTTGTAGGAAGGACTACCTACACAACAAAGATAAATTGGAAAATATTGGATTAATAAGATAGACAAGTAGACTCCCCTATTACAAGATAAATTCCATGAAGTGGTACAATTATTTAGAGGGATGTTAGTCCACTATTTTTTATGCAATGAAGTATGTAATATAATGAGATAAATTACAAGAAAGAATGTGATAAGATTATGAAACTAAAATGAAACAAATCAATATAATGCATAGATACTATTAAAATTTTCATTCCAATAAGTTATGGCTAAGTCTTCTTGTTCTTGAATTGCTTCTAGTTGCTCAGTGATGGATTCTAGAGTCAAGTTAAAGAAAATCATGTAAAGTCCTAACTTGAAAGAGATGTCACTTTGATCAAAAAAATAAGGGGTGAGGAACTATGGGTAAGACATGAATTGAAACCACATCATGTATAACACTAGGTAAAGTCATCTATAGATAATAATTCATGATTTTAGGACTTAGAAATAGTAAATTGGAACACTTGAGATTGCTAATATAGTCTCAAGTTGAAGATAGAAATAAAATCATAGGGATCGATGTTGATTCTCTCAAAATCAATTAAAAAGAATCATGGTTGATATTTATAGTGGGTGCTAAAAAACTTAGGATGGGGCCTAAGAAGGGATTTAACATATCCTAAAAGGCTTCTAGACTGGTCACTAGTTTAACTATACAGACTTACAACAACAAATAAAATATAAATAAATAATGTAATAATCAGAAATCATTCAAACACACAACATACTTACCTCTGAAAAAGCTTTATGTGCTATAGAGAAATATCTCATTGATAAGGACATGTTTGGCTTTGGACAGAGTGTGGATAGTTTGAAATAGAGATGGCATTCTTTTGTAATGATCTAGGGGAATTTCATCAATTTTTTAGTGTGAAAAATTAGGATCCTTGACCTTGAGACCGTACTAGCTATAACTAGACATCAACCCTAACAAGATCAATGATGATCAAGAGAATCATTACCAATTCAGTCCAATTTTAACTCATTATTTCTAACAACTCAATATCATGGATTAAACTTAATCCAAATTGGTTTTTTATGGAGCTCAAGTATGGAGAGGTTGTTTTGGAGGTTAAAAAAACTCACCCCTAATAAGTTTTGGGTATTTTACTAGATTTAGGGATGGTTAACTAATTACCTAGGTAAAATAGTAATTAACTAGATTATTTACACTATGTTAGATGTTAAATGGTAAAATTATATTAATTGGCATAAAAAATGTGGGGAAGGGGTAAGACACATTTATTCGTAATAAAATGGTGTAAATTTATAGTGTCTACAAGTATATATAAATGAAATGGCATAAGGGTGATAACCAGATCTATAGTAGACCAATTAGATTCTAAACTTAAATATAAACATACACTAAATTTATTATGATCAGATAGTCTAAATATGGAAATTACAACTATGCTAAGTATGGAAATGACAAAAAAGTAATGTACTTAGATTTCTCTAATGCTAATGTAGTTATGGATCTAGAATAGGTAGAAAGAAAGCTAAAAGGAGATTCTAGAATAATCATCAAATTTTGGATCTGATGTTTCTAGTGCTCTAGACACTAATGTCATCTTGGGATAGTTACATCAACATTACTATCTAGGTTTGACATAAATGTCATGTACATAATACCTCTTAGAAAAGGATGCAACCACCTGGATGTTTTTAGGTTTTGTTTTACCTTCACTCTAGTGAATTCATATCTGGATCATGGACTATCACTCATTATGAAATGAGAAAACCCTAGTTCTCCATCTTCATAGTGACCTTGGTAAAAATAGTTTATTGGGCACAATATGTCAAGATAAATCCAAATACCCCACTATAAATGGGCACTATCTACATAACCAATACTCAAGAAAATGGCTTCAGACTCATGTAATTCTCCCCTACGTGTTAGATTATATGTGAATCATGTAATATGTGGAAAGAAAGTATAAAAGTGAACTAACTTGTAAATTTTAAAATTGGGCTCTTGGGATGCCCTTTAGTTCTTCAAACTAGGGTTCATTTTAGTGAAAAATATTCATTAATTCATGAATATTTGATTTTGGGAAAATTAAATTTGGCAAGTTTTTAGGGTGTAAGAGTTGACCCTTTCACCTAAAATTCTAGGATTTCATTTTTTTTAAGGATTGGATCACCAATTATTTATAATATTTATTCCATTATCCATACAATTCACCATATATATATATAGTAAATTATACAACTACATATATTCCCACTCTCAAAGGTCATGATCTTACCACTTAATTATTTTTCTTTAATAGATTATGAAGATCTTAAGAGTTGAGGCTGCACTCTACCGCTTGACTACTTTTAAGCTTTCAGTAATTGACTTCTACCAAAATGATGTCACATAAAGTAAATTTGATGCTCGACAACAAAGCACCACATAAAGGCAAAAAACTACCACCTGGTTACAAGGTGTTGCATGATGGTAAATTACCACTAGGTGGTAACCTACTACCCAACGGCATCCTACCACATGATGGTGATGTGTCATGAGATGAAAATGTGTCATGTGATGGCAAGGTGCCACATTGTGACACCTTGCTACCTGAAAACACTATATTACATAGTTGTAGGTTGATGTCTGATGGTGGTGGGCAATCCAACCACAATAAACCACCTAGAAATAAATCTATGGTGTCAAGAGTAAATAGCAAGGGTAAATCAAAACAACTAATACCAAAAAAATCCAACATCATGTCTTATTTTAGAAATCTAGTAAAGAGGGTTGCAAAAACAATAGGCACTTCAAATACAGGTAATTCTAAAACTTATTTTACAAATATCAGTATAATTTTTTTTTACTGTAGAATAATTACAAAATCATTTCAATGTATAAATCAACATAGATATTGACACTATTTCACTTGAAAGGATTAATCCTAATAACTTCTCACCACTTGAATATTTTATTGATGAAAAACCACCACTAGAAGACACACCTCTAGGTATTTCAGTAGAACACACTCCTCTAGGCACTTCACAAGAAACATGCAATTTTTTTTAGACACATAATTTTATTAAAAATTCTACTCAAAAAAGTCAACAAAGGAAGAGAAGTACATGGATAATAGGAAGGTCTTTTCAAGTTGAATGGGTTGGAAAATTTCCATTTATAGAACCTGTAGAATTGGAAAATGGTAATGATCCTCCAACAGAGTGCAGATGTACAATTAGTAGTTGGAAATTTGGAAGAGATCACATAATGCAACTTAAATTAGACATAATTGAGAAGCATTATGGTAAAATATACATATCCATCAGCACCCAGATGGACAGATAGTAATAATTCATAAATAGAAAAATGGAGAAGAATCCATGCATGTAAGATATGCACAGGAATATGAAAATGATTAGAAATGACAAAAACATCTTTTTGAGAAAGGGGGAACCATCAAAGTGCAATTTGTAAAATTTATTCACTTCAATCTTAGGGAAAAATATGTACAATTCTCTACAATTTTCCACATTTTAAAAAAGGGAATACCTATTTCTATTTTATAGATTACAAAATTTTATTGCAACATAATGGGTTTCTGGATATTCCACAGTCACATTGGTCAGATAACAGTGCTTGGGAAATGGAAAAATGTCTAGTCATTGTTGAGAAGGAAGATTTGAAATAAAGTTTTAAGAGATCATAGTTTATCTTTATGTCCATTGATGAGGTCATTTTAGTTGACAACATATCATGGGTTTGTATGTATGTGTATACCTTTGAAAACTATTCAAGGCAATATCATCTTTTAGTTGTCCATAAAATGGTAGAAAATTGCAATTCAAAAAACCTCCATACATTGGTTGTATCCAATTTAAGGGAGAGAGCTGGGATGGATGATTATGACATAGCTATGAAGTTGGTGTGTGTTGGTGTTGATGGATCATCATTGATGTAGGGGCATAGAAAGGGTCTTTATGTTTGACTACAAATAATAGTTTCTCCATTTATTATTCCAATCCATTGTATGGCATATAGGATGAATCTTGCTTATAAAATTATTAACACATTCAGTAATGTCACAAAAGTGGAAGAGTTGATTCATGACTTACATGCATACATGTCAAGTAGCCTAAAAATATTTATGGAGTTCCAAATATTTACAATTGGGGTGATAGATGGTAAAAAACTATTGAAAGATGTTGAAATTAGATGGATTTCCATTTATGAACCTGCTTGCAAATTTTTTGAAGAATATCCATCTTTGATAGGGTTTATGTATAAATATCGTAGGAAAGTTGATAAATAAAAATATTTGTTGTGTCATTTAATATATTTAGAAACATTACTCACATTATGTGTTATTTTGTCAATGTTGAAGGAAATCAACTATTTAATGAAACATGCCCAAGAGGGATCTATCTATATTGTTGACTTCATAAGTTTGAGAAAATATGTATGTCAATGTTTAGATATATTATACACATCCAATGAAAGTTTTCATAGTTATTTTTTTAGAACCTAGCACATTTTGACAGATATTCAAAATCTAGAGAGTTATTTGAAATTCTATATACATGATCATCTTTGTGTCATGGTAAATGGTATTGAGATCCCAATACACATATGCTTTAGAAGACTTGAAGTTGTGGGAGTTAAGCCTGAAGATGTACCAGTGACACGTTTACTATATGATACTATTTTTTCTAAAACATGAATCAAATTGAGCAAAATCTCATAAATTTTAGCCATTGAGATTAGAGAACATCTTCAAAGGGATGAGTTTTTGGAAGGCATGGGAGTTGTGAATCCCATTTTTTGGAATAGTGTTAACAGTCAAAAACAAATTAGCACATTATTTCAAAAATACATGGGTAAAATTGTAATGCATTTATTTATATCTATAGATGTGAATGGAATTTATATTAATGGTATTTTAATATATAGCTACTGACATCTCAGTCAACATAGTTTGGGATTACAGTGATGGATCAATTTTAGTGTTTAAGTGATCCAATAGAAAATCGTGCAATTACTCATCTATGGAGAAAAAATTATCCAAGCAGTGTATTACAAGAAAGTATTAGTGAATATTTTAGATTATATGAACTTGTTAAAATAATGATTTTGGGTTCTATGAAAGATGAGCGAGTGTTTAGTGCATTATCCTTTGTGAAGTCAAAACTAAGAAATAGATTGGATAAAAATATAGAGACTTGCTTGAGACTATATGTTTCATGTTATTTTATGGACAAGTTTCCATATGATATAGTAGTGGAAACATGGAGTTCTATAGTGGAAAGAAGAGATGTGACTAATAGAGTTACCAATACAAAGGATGAGAATACAGAGACTGAATACGACACTAACATAGTAGATGTAAATCAGACTTATGATGATCAAGTTTCTTGAGGATTGTTTCAGATACCCAAATTTTAATTTAATAAGTATAGTAATTATTATTTTTTGAAATATTTTTTTATTATTTAATCTGTAAATACATTCATTTTCTGTAATCTATTTCATATTTATTACAATTATGAATCTTATCTATACATCTGAATTGATATTTTTTGTCCTATTAAAATTATGTATTTTAAATAGTACTTTTATCTTTGTAATGGATGCAATTCATTAAGCATCAATCATAATTGTCATTAACATTCTACAAAGCATTTTTTTATAGCATTCATTTAAGCATACAAGTCTTATGTCTATATGAATATGCATGGTGCATTATAGAACACCAATTCTATTGTCATTAAAGCTCCCATTATTAAGATTTATTGTTTTTCATTAGCTTAATTATCTATAATAGTAATTTTATGAGCAAATACATAGATATAATACATACATAACATTGTAACAATAATTATTCTATTGCACATTTACATTAGTACCATTACACAAATATATAAGAAATATTTTGAAATTTCACCACAATCAATGCATTCAATGCAATAGCTACTAGAACAATGTAACAATGCATTAAAATCTACAACTACTATAACAATATAATACTGATAATGCATCAAATACTACAACTACTAATATTTACTCTACAATAGTCTATTTTTCCTACAACTACTACAATTTTCAAATACTACTATGAGAAATATTTTTTCCTATAGTTATGTTCGCATATTTCCAATTTCCACCACAAGCAAAGCATTTAATGCCACTAGTATAATAGTTTTAAAATGCATTCAAATATACTATTAGAATAATATAATGCTATAACAATGCATTCAATACTATAACTACTATAAGAGTATAACAATGTATTTAAATAATAGAACTATGATAGAACAGTATAATTCCATAGAATATTTACTCTGATTTTTCTCCATATAATATATAAACTTGACAACAATACATTTTATATATAAAATATTAAAATTATATAGCTAAATGTATTTCAAACAACTATAAACTATCATTTAATAAAACATTTGTATTTCAAACAAACAATGTATCAATTGTTTTAAACAATAAAAACTCTTATTTTGAATAATTGTAAACTATCATTAAATAGAACAAGTGTCTTTGAAATAAACATGGTATAAACAATTTTAAGCAATACAAACTATCATTTTAGATAATATAACTTAATCAAATCAACATTTGTTTGGTTGAGACTCTTCACCACCAAGTTTGCCATCCCCACCCATGGAAACCCCACTTTTTGGACATGCCTATGGAACTAAATTATTGATTGTCACTCCCTCTTTCTAAAGATCATCTATTACAGAATTCATTTGTGCAAGAATCACCCTCTCCTCCTTTTATGCATCCCCTATTGAAATAATTTTAGGATCCTCATCTATTTTTTGCTTTAATAGAATGCTTGGGTCCATACCATGTTCTTTAATTATTTTATTCAACGTGTTGTTCTATTTATTCAACAAAACCAACTTTTCTTTCAATGCAATAACCACAAAGATAATTTTCCATGCGTTTTTCAAATGCACATTAATAACATGTGATTCTTGCTTCAAATTTTCATATTTTTCCTACAATAAATAAATAATATATGTGCGAAGCACATACGAAGGTATTATAATAATCAAAATACACATTATAAATAAATAAAACTTATCACATCTTTATCTTTCTCTGCTTTAGCGATGGTAAACATGTTGATATCTTTAGTCCATTTATTAAAATATGTTTGGGCTTCACCATTTAATTTTTCTAACCTATTGATCATAATGTCTAAAATCCTATCATTTTAAGCATTGGACACAAAAATCAATATAAATTGACCTTGATATAATAAAGCATCAATCTTGAAGGATTCATTTTAAACAAGAGAAAACAAATTCATTCTTTTAGATTGGTTGCGGTAATGGGTTTTTATTTCCTTGATAATAGCTTTCATCCTTACCTCCCATTTTTTTAATTTATTAAATTCATCAATAATACCCTCCTATAGATTACTAAGGAGATCATCATAAATTAGATAATCCAAGGAAAAATTAGTAATGGAATCATCAAAGACATTTAAATTATCATGGGTGGGGGGGGAAGAGGTAGTTAGACTTGGGGAATAGGTATGAGGTGCTTGTGAAGGTACATTAGAAACTTGGATAAATTCATGTGGATTGAATCCACCAATAGCCAATGGCCTTATTTCAATGCCAAAAAATTCTTCATCTAGATCAATCTTCTACAAACATGTCAATCCCTGTGAACTCAAAATACCACCAATCGAGAAAGTTAGGAAATCTAAAATTTGTTACATTCCTCTAATTTGTGTAGGGAAGGATATGTTCTTTCCTCTCCTATGAATCTAGGCTAGTGGTGGGGGTGGTGGCATACTTCTCAGTCTACTAACAAAGGTTGGGTGGACTACAAAAAAACATGCATTCAAAAATAGTAAATTCAAAAACATAAAATAGATATAAATATAAATTGAATCTATTAATATTATTACCTGTCTATGATGGGGTAACTACCTCACCTATTTTGAGTATCTTTTTCAGAGTTATCACATTAGTTCTTGTTGTGGTTGAGGGATTTGGATCTTGCCAATTTATTGTGTTTGTTAGAGTGACATTGGTGGTTTGACCTACAAAATGAGTAAATTATCCACTTATTTAACTAGCAAATTTTAGCAAACTGCAAATCAAAAAATAAAGTTGTAATGGCAAACATTGATCATGTTGTAAAGGAGATTCCTCAATGACAACAATTTGAGAGTCAACTACAATAAAATAAAATAAAAAACAATGTGAATATAATTTTTTCCATTAAATAATACAAGAAAAAGGACTTAAAGGAAATTTCAAGGAACTTGGAAGCAAAGATGAAACAAAAATTGTTCTTGGGCATTTTATAATTTTAAATAAATTAACCAAAGACTTTGTCGATTGAGTATCACCAAATCCTTTTGGAGCACACCGAATTTTATTTTACACCTATTGTCTTATGTCATAAACATGCACTCTTGTAATAAATAACAAGATTAAAAATGTTAAAATTTAAAATATATATAAAACAAAAAAATGAGACTTGAGAAAACTAAACTTACCTCTTGTTCCTTGATAGATAAAGCATTGGCCTTCATTTTTAGATGTACCCCAATGAGAATTATAGTTTTTTAGATTTCATATAAGGCCTTGAAGTACAAGGCCAAAATGTAGTTGGAAGAAGAAATCATGCAACTATCCTTTGAGAACACAAAATTCAACTCCTACCTAATCTTGGTTGAAATAATTGTGCACCAATCACATATAACACCCGAGAGAAAATGAAAAATATAGTAAATAGCCCACAATTAAATGTTTGATGCTCTTCCTTATAAAAAAATTTAGACTTGAAAGAAATGGATAATATATTTGAGAAATGGATCACTTATTTTCTCAATAGGGATCCCTCTTCAATTTTAATTATCTGTAATGAAAATAGAAAAGTAAAACATGCAATGAGGAATTAGGATATCAAACTATTTATAATAAATAATTCAGTTATAGAAAATTAAAACTTACAATGGAATAATAACACTTACCAAATGGGTTAATGGACAGTTTATAAATTGACTCCAAGTAATTTTTATCATCATTAGATAAGATGGCCTTAGTGTTAACAGCATTTACATTGTAATACAGAAGACATGTTAAATTTTGAATGTCTAATGGAGACATCCCAAAGGATATTATTTTATGGTTAAATTGAATATAGAATTGGTTCTCACTGTGGTTATAACTGCCAAGTAGAGATCATAGTAGATTATTATTGATAGCCAAATTATATTATGACATATGTGTTAGGCCTCTGAGCTGGCATTAATCAACCCATCCAACATATGATTCTGACTGTTTCAACATCTAGAGGAAATCCAAACACAATAGGTTTTTTAAAACACAATTATTTATCCTCTCTGATGGACTCTAAGTTTTTGTAGATGTAAAAGCCATGGAAACCTAAATTTTGAGCTAGATCTTGGAATTAGGTACCTGTAGGTCGATTTAGAAATATGAAGACCATAGGGGATGAGTAAAAGTTCATAATTTGATTTGAAAGTAGGTTGGTTAGATGAGAAAAAAAGGTAAGTAGTGTGAAAAGAGGTCATTGTAGAGTTATTTATAGGCAAGGAGGGTAACTAGGGAAAAAAAATTGCATGACCAATGACTAGTAAAAAGCATCAAGTGGCAAGCAGGTACTAAGTAGTAAAAATATCCTACCACATGATATTGCACTATCATGTGGAATTGTGTTATCATTTGACAACATATTGTGACCTGACACCATGGTGTCACATGACAGCATGGTGTCTCTGATAGAATGGTGTCACATGACAGCATGGTGTCATGTGATAGCATGGTATCATAAGATAATATGTTATCAGATGATAGCATAATGTCATGTGATGCAATGTTATCACATGATAGCATGGTGTCACCTGACACCATGTTATTATATGACATCATGCTATTATATGACAATATGGTGTCACCTGATAGCATGGTGTTAGGTGATACCATATTGTCACATAATAGTACAATGTCACATGATAGCATAATGTCATGTGATGTCACAATTTCATGTGGTAGCACAATATCACATGACAACACAATGCTTCCTGATATCACACTATTTGTCATGGAAAACAAATAATGATTTTCCACCTGCTCTACATGCTCTGATTCACCAAGGAAGTGAATCCGATTCACGTACACAAACCTAGGGGGTTTCCATCATGGCCTCTTAAAGTGAACCCTACTTAAAACTTATATATATGTTGTACCTATGATTTTTGTCAAAATAGATAAGCTTTGCTCAATTAAATACTTGATAGAGTGATTTTGATAAGTTGCCTTGGTCTCTTTGGTCTTTTACTAGGTGAGGAATGAATAAGGGTTGATCTTGTATTTATATCAATCCATTTTGAGTAATAACTTACATTAAATCACTTAAGCCAACCACTAAGGTATGTTTCATTTTCAAAATAGATGACTTTAGGGCACTAAACACTTGTGTCAAGTAAGGACATTAATGTCGATGCTAGTGTATGTCTCAAATGTTAGTATCCAGGGAGAAATAAAGTAGGTACATGTTCAAAACTTGTAGAGATGAAAGATAAGTACACTTTAAGCATTCTAAGAAAGATAAAATTCTTAGGTCATCAATATAAGGTTGGTCAGACTAAGATATATAAGCTAAGGGGCACAAGATATAGTAGATGTAAGACTTGAAAAAGTGGGACAAGGTCCAAAACTAGCAGGAATATCCAAGGTCTAAGTTTTTCAAGTGTGCAAGACTGAGGTGCTATATAATCCATAAATATCATCTACATACACATACTTCATGAATTCAAGGTCACCCAAGGAGTAATATATATAATAGTTCTAAGTTAAGAATGTGGCAAAGACTATCATGGGTTAGAATCCTAATGATAATAGGTAAACAAATGGTGCCCTAAGATTCTCTCTCCTCATTATCATATGGTTTGATAATAATGGTATCTATCTAAATATCTACTACTATGTATCCCAAGTGTTTAACCATCTTAAAAATTAAAATATTTAGCCCTAAACCATTATCTCTAAGGACTTGTTTAATTTTATGCCAAGAAATGATTGCTTCTATTTAAAGTGGGTTATCATAAAAAGGTCCAAGGGATGACATATCAGTATGATCAAAATTAAGTTGTTAGTGTGGATCCAAATGACTCACAAGTGTTTGAAATTTATTAGCTTTAATTTCACTTGGGACCTTAGACTGACTTAGAAGTTCATTCAATAGGTTCTTGTGGACATTTGATGTACGTAAAAATTCTAAAATAAAAATATGTGACAGTGTATTTTGTATTTATTCCACAATATCATAAGGTTTGTCATTAATAAGAGTAATTATCTTGCTTTTTTGAGGTAGAGGGCCTTGAATGGGATTTTTTGAGGAATAAGGTAGAGGAACTTGATTGGTAACCTTGAGCATTGAGTTATGATTACGTAACCTCGAGTCAAGGGGGTTATTATAATTAGAACAAGGTGACTAAGGGCCTAGAATGGTAACTCTCAGATATTGACTTGTATGAGCATTTGGTCGCACCAATGGATTATTACTAGCATATGAGGGAGGAGGTTCTAAAATGGATGGTGAAGGTTATCAATTACTATTAGTTGTTGAGTTAGGGTTAATCTTAATGGTAGTTATATTCGTACTAATAATGTGACCTATGACATTACCATAGTCATATCAGACATTTTTATAGTTAACATAATTTAAATGGGCATCCTAACATTGATTATAATTTTTCTATTGGTGATTCTACCTTTGATTATGATTTTTAGGAGGTTGGTTTTGGTTTTGGTTGTTAGCTTGATGTTGATTCTTGTTTAGATTGTTTTTAGAGTTATGCTATGAAAAAGGGTTTTAATAAATACCCAAATTTTGATTAGACATTATGGTAATGTTATCCAACTCTATTTCACCATTTTCAAGTAAATCTTAGATGATATGGTGAATCTACATGCATTTGTTAATAGAATGACCCTTAACTTGATGATAATCACAAAAGGCATTCACCTTATACCAATCGAATTTAAGCTAGTTTTCTAGAAATGATTTTGGCACTATAAAAATGATCATGTTAGTAATAATTAGCTTCTATAAAACCATCTTGATAGGCTCACAAAAATTAGTGAAAACATAAGACCTCTTCTTGGAGGAGGTCTTTGTAAAGTGAGAATTTGAGTAGGTGGGTTTGCCTAAATAAATAGTGGTTATGCCATTTTCACATGTCAATATTCAATTAGCCATCTCATAAAACATTTATGTTCTTGTTGAATGGTTTAGGCTTATCTGATGTACTTTCTTGTGCATGTGTAAGATATTTTGCCTGAGCCTTATTATGAACTTGATTCTGAAAATAAATATTGATTACCCCTTTGATGATAAGGGTTTGTTAAATTTGTATTCCCTTATAGATGATCTATTCAAATATGTTACCATAATTAATTATAATATTATAAGCAATGTCATACTATATATTGGTTATAAATACTATGATCAATTGATTTTGGGGGAGAATGTGTAGAAATCAGCTAGCCAATGCATGCCACCATTGTAAATAGATAGCAAATCTTTCTCCTCCCTATTATGTAGCTTGACATAATTCAACCATAATCAGATCATGTTCCAAAGTATAAGAGAATTTTTGCATGAATTTATCTAACAATTCATCAAAATTATCAACAAAATTCTTAGGGAGACTAAGGAACCATTCTAAGGCATGCCCATCCAATTGTAGGGAAACAAGTGAAGTAGGTACACATTGTTATACATGATGTCTTATAATGCAATAAATAACTCTTTTAAATGCACTTTTGGATCACCTTTCCCTTTATATTTATCAAATTTGGGCATCTCAAAATGATATGAGAAAATTATCTAAAGATAACTCATATCAAAGGGATAATAACATATGTCATCTATCTTGAATTTATTATTCTAATTTCCTACTTGAATGGTTGAAAATGCATCTTTAACCTCCTATAAATCCTAAAAAGTGGGACTAGAGTGAGAGGAAGTGGGTAAATTACATTAACCCAGATAAAATGATGGTATATAATATTGGGGAATCTATACACAATTGGTTCTACCAAGAATATTTACTCTTTGATCAGAGTTATATTGTTTATAGGGGACTTGTTATTGATAAGGCACTTGTTATTGAGTGTGATGTTGATATAGAAGGAACTAAGGCCTAAACAGAGGAATGGTTTGTTGAGTATTTAGGAAAACTCATTTAGATTAGAGAGGAAAATTTTATTGATTCTTAGGAATATGTTACATAAGGGAACTGTTATAACCCCAAATGGGAATATTACTAAACACACTCAAAATATAAAAATCCAAACTCAACAATTATGGAAATGCACTCACTAAAATGTACATGGAAGAACATTCAAACTGATCTATTTGATTTTCTTATGGAGAGTAAATTTGTTACATGAAATATGGAATTCATACACACACACACATACACACACTTTGCTATTACTATGAAATACAATAATACCATTGATGGGTGTCATTTTTACCCCTTAATTTACCCAACCTATGTTGGTGTCAATTCTTACCAAGGCCAGTGTCTAAGGCTATTTATAGTAAGGCACTTATTGTTTTTAGCTAAAAATATTATTTTAGGGGGTTTTCGATATTATACTAGCCTAATGTCTATTCTTAATAATCTAAACTAATGCTAAAAAGAAACACTCTTGCAGGAAATGTAAACAAACTAAACTATGTTGAATTGAAAAATCTAAAATTAATCACACAATGCTACAAAATAAACTCACTAAAACCAAATCTCAAATCCACACTTGCAAAATGAAAGTTACAAGAATTACAGGAATGGTAAATACTTATGTAAATCTAAAAGTAAACATATTAATATTTATTCTATCCTACAGGTTATAAAACTAATCACATGAAAGATATATCAATTCCAATTAAAATAGATAAAGAATAAACTTTATAAATACTAAAACAAAGTCTCCTATCTCTTTGGGGAGTGGGCCCTTACTCACCCTTGGATTCAATTTTGAATCAACCCAATCTTAAAATTTTATCTCAACACATGGATTGAAAGATTAAATTATTTTGATTCTTCTTGTATTCAAAAATAACTAAAGTTAAAATATCTATATATTTCTAGATCTAACATGGATCTATCATTTTATTCTATGCAAAAGAAACTAATTATCCTAGAAATCAAGAAACAACTCAATTGACTTAGAACAAGAAGATATTTAAAGAGATTAGGAGATATAGCCAAAATAGAGAAATGTTGTAATAAGATCTAAATGAAATCATAAATATCCACATGAGATTACAACTACTATGCTTAGCTATACCTAACTACCAAATATATGCATATAACATATCTATGTCTTCTGACTTAGAGTTGTAGCCTGAAATAGTAACTTCCATAAATGGAAGACCATACAAAAATATGAGTCTATATATATACATGTACAAAAATATAAAATATAAAAATGAGTCTTCATATCATCATGGGGAAGGTATAAAATCTTATTGAATACTTTGGAACATGTTATGACTAAATCTGGAGTGAACTGTGACAATCCATAACATAATTGTGGTAATACGTAGTCAACTATTGTAATCCATAGCTATCTAGAAAAATCCATAGTTGACTGATGTAATTCATAGCTAGCTAAAATAATATGTATTTGACTAATATAATTCATAACTAACCAACAAAATCCATAGCTATGCTTCAAATGATCAATTCTATGTCTTAGAACATCTTTATCTCCATAAGATCTTGTTAAAACTCTTATTAGATGCTATTATTGCCTATACATATCAAAATATGAAGACTAAACATGAAAATGGTCAAAACATCATGTAAAGAAAGATAACTTAGACTCACATAAGTTTATAGAGATAAAATCATCTACTTTCTACCTTAGGCTAGTTATAAATCCTAAGACTACATGCAATGCTCAATCAAATGGCATGTTTTAAGGCTATGAACTATGACAAAAATGATTCATAACGTGGACTCATCATTTCCCCCATACCTTACCTTTTGCAAGTCCCATTGAAAAATAACACCCTCTATCCTCATAATTATGAACCTTCTATTCCAACTTAAGACTTAGTTCATATATGGAATACAAATCCTGAAATATCCTTTGATGGTGAGGGGTAAATCCCATATCTCTTTTTACAAAGTGGAGCCAAATAGAAAATTGCTCATCAGATTGAGGTCCTATATTTTTTTATGGAGACATAGGGGAGAGTAATAAAGGAGATTTGAATCTCATCCCTATCTATGGTTTCTATCCATCCCCCTAAAGTACATCTATAATTATATAAATGATGATCTTATCCCTCCTAAGAGTCTATTGGATAGTAGTAAGGGACAAAAATTCTCTTTGTCTTATAGTGTCTGGTAACATATGTCAATTTTGTATGCAAGCAATCACCACTTGATCAAATAAGTGATGAATAAACAATTCAAAATTGATGAGGCCATCTTGAAAAGTATATATATATATATATAATGGTCATGAATCCTAGGTTGTTGATAAAAACTTTGAAATTTATCCAATATATGTTGTGCATCACTAAACTAGGGTCTAATATATATACCAACATCCCTTGAAATGTTTTAGATTAAGGTAAAAGCAGGTTTTGAAGGGGCCCCGAAACCCTATAACAAAAAAAAGAAAGATTAAACATTAATGCCCACCAAGAAAAACATACCTAAAACATACTACAAAACAGCATCTAAATAGGTTTTTAGGGACCTAAAACCACCAATATAAACCAATAAAAGCACCCAAGTTTTACAAGGACCTGAAACCTAAACAAAACTAGGCTTAACAACCTAAAAACCAGGTTTTACAAGGACCTGAAACCTCAAAAATAGAGACACCTTCACCCATCTCCAAAATGAACAGAGCGGGCTCCCAGGTTCGAACCAGCAACCCCAAGACCACAAAGTCGAAGGACTTGCTCGCAAATGACGTCCATCAAAATGTTTCTTTTCAAACCCACTGAATGATTCCCACGACGTCAGGGACGTCGTTCACTCTTAGCACCTCCACGACGAAGGCAGGTCTGCCGCACCCATCATTTTTCCTTGAGCAAGGCTTCTCTGCAGCTTAGGTTTTCTCCATTTTGTCCCTTAACAGGGCACCGTGACTCACATACTAACCATAGAGGAAACAAAGTTTCCCCCATCCAAACACTATTTACTTCACAACCCAGATCAAGATGGCCATCCACCTCAGGCTAGAAATCCAACCTAGGTTCCATCTGATATAGAGATTCGAAGCAAAATAAAGAAACACAATAAACGATCACTCATTTTTGCACCACACCTAAACACCAAGACTCCCTCCATCTATGCCACTTGTGAACTGGGATCTGGTCGACAAAGTCCAGGATGCGGCCACAGAGGCTAGGGTTTCAGCATGGCCGCATCCACAGCCGTGCTCCCTCTTCCCTCCACGTGCAACATCCCTTGAAATGTTTGTATGATCATTATATATGTTTTACCGTGAAATCTAATTCATATATTTATAAATAAGATCCCTCAACTATAATTCTTCCATAAACAAACTCATCAATAAATTATTTGTATTCCCCAAAATGATATCACACAAATAGAATTCACATAAGAAATCTTGCCTATCAGGTGTACTGTTCTAAAAAATTGACATGAATTCATTACTTGTATTAATGTAATGGGGTAAACCACAATAAATCTACATTAATTACCATCTTAAAAACTACTCACACAAAAATAAACTATATGAGGAGAAAGGGACCATACAAGCCAACAATTTTTTACCAAGTTGACAAGTGAATTGAAGGGTTTATTGAGCCTGTTCTTCTTTCTGTTATGCCTATGTTAATTTATTTTGTAATTTTTGTTTCTCTTTCCCAAGAACTTGGTTTTGCCTCTTCAACTCCTTAAGCTCACAGAAAATTTTCTCTTATTGATTTCTTGTTCAGACTTTAGAATATTTCTTTTCAAAGAGATATTGTCTTCCTCAAGTGTTTTAATATAGCTCCATAGATCAATAATATCATTTTCTGATTCACCCGATTTCTTTAAAGACTAAATTTCAATGTTTTCTATTTATTTCATTAGAATGGCAATGACAAAATCCTTATTTTGATCTGAAGAGATTAACTCAATAATATCTTCTACATTTGTCTTAAATGTGGCCCGTAGTTGAGATAATGTTAAACCATGTAACAATTCCACATCATCTACTTATTTATAAGGTTGAGCTTCTTCTTTAGTCATTGGGGCCTTCCCTTTGTCTATTTATTTATGTGTAGAAGGAGTAAAAACATCCTCAAGAATAGTTTCTACAAAATCATCTTGTAGAAGAGGGGTTTTTACTTCCTCTCTATCTTGTGCCTCATTGACAGTGGTAGTAGTGTCCTAAATTAGGCTATCCAGGGTTTTTGCAACTATAGTTTCATCATTGTCAACAACCAATATCAATTTTCTCCTCTTCTAAGGGGAAGAAATAATTTATGCATGTGAGGTTCTTTGAGGAGTAAGTTGTGACACAGAGTCTATTTATGCTTCATCCTCAATGATTTGTATAGGTTCCTATAAAGGGGTAATTTGGGGAGTTTGCTTAATATTTTTTGTGGAATATCTAAGCCTTAATTTATTACTTGGCTCAAGTGGTGAAATCACATTGAGAGGACTTAGGGGTTTAGGTGTAGCAACTTGACTATGGATCATGTACTTCAAGTGGATTCAAGAATAATTAATTTAAAATAAGTTCTAGGTGGAATCCTATAGCTTGAGGCATGAGGGTATATAGGTATTTATTTATCAAGTCTAACCTTTTTCTCTTTTGACCCTCATAGAAGGTAGTCTAGGCTTTTGTTCCATTTTCTTATTGTGAAAAATGGTGTTGGATGATCAATTGGATTATTCCATGGTGGCGAATGGTAGATGGGTTTTTGGGGTATCTCATGGCTATAACTTGAATGGATCCTAAAAATAATGAGGGAATATTAATTTGGTGTTATGGTTGTTGCATACCATACCTTAGATGTATTAGCATTATCATTACTATGTAACTTAAGACATTACATTGATCCTCATAGGTTAAGTATTTTATAAGCTAGAAATAAACTGACCTCCAGGGTTCAGGTAAAGAATCCTCACTGATGTCCTTGATCCTGCCTTTGACATCTTAGACATATATGAGAATTGGTTCCCCTTAGCTACTAAAGATTCAAATGAGGTCACTAAATGAAGATCTACCTATAATTCTTGCTCTCTCATCTATAATTTTTGATAACTCATTAATAACTTGAGTAGAGAATGGAATTTGTAAACCTTGAATAGTAGATAAGTCTATTTTCAAATGGAGGATGAAATTAATGGTAAGTGCCTCATAAAAACCCTAGAATTTTAGGAGGAATTCAAGCCACCTAATTACTATAAGTACCTACTTCACTGGCTCATCCCTTAAAAGATCATTTGCAGTCTCTAGTTCAAACTTTTTCTTTTGCCCCATTCTGATTTCTAATTTTGCACAAAGCACAGTCAACCCACAACTATATTTTCAAAATAGATATGCTTCACTTGGAAATGAATGGATAGTAATAATATCTCTCTTAGTTATTTACTATGGACAAAATGTAGATAATGTCAAATAATTATAATAATTCCAATTTAAAATAATAATGATTACGTACTTTTCCCCTTTTCATTTATTTGTAATTATTTTGTCGCCAAATCTTTAGCCATTGCTTTATCTACATGAATGTAATATGATGACAAGGACATGTCATCATAAAGTGACTTATAGCTTGAGAGGACAATGTCTATAGCATACATTTAAGTGTTCAAAATGTGACTTTTTGAAAATGATTCTTTGTTGGCGTGATGGGAATATTCTTTTTTTAACACTTTATGTGAATTTTTGCCAAATATTTGAGCATATGCATGCAAACTCAGAAGTTCAAAACTAATTTTTAGTATAAAAATAGATACCATACCTTACAAACAATGATATTCTTTGACTTCTTTCCCTATTCTAACAAAGAACATTGCATGAATTAGTTATGAGGAATCGTACATAAAATAACATCAAATTTTATTACTTTGGAACAAGGAAAATCTATCATGACTCTAAATTTTTAAACTCACTTTTCTAATTTTTATTTTTAGTTTTTAGTTTTTTTCCTTGATCAGCCATTTACTAGTTTTTTTATCAAGGCTCATCATGCAGTACATGAACAACCAGTAAGTTGGTTTTCTAGTCATGACTGTAAATAATGTCCCTAAGGATTTTCATTGTTCAATTTTTATTTTATTTTTTTTAGAGAAGAGGTAGATCCTCTTCCTTTATTTAGGCCATCTTGTCTTCAAGGATAAATATCCATGGAAGATTTGAGTGCTTGCATGGTGCCAAACTCATTTTATACTAGCTAAATGAATTCTTCTTTACTAGAAGATTTTGGTATATATTCAATCGATGTTCATTGACAAGAAGTGTTTTCTAATTTACATTTATAGGTAATAGCTATATTGAACCATTATCAAAAATATTTTCTATCTAAAATAGTCATAACCATCTAGTTTTCAACTTACCTTTGAAGTGTTAATTAGAATCATACAAAAGTGTCCAATCTCCTTCTTTGAACTATCTTTCCTTGATGTGCAAACCATGCCATTAATTTCTCTGGTATTGCTTCATCTTTATCTACTGCAAATCTTTTGTTCTCATCTCATCTAGCTCATTCAATTGTAAAATTCTCTCTCTTTGTACTTTATCCAAGGCAAATCTTACTTCTAGTGTAGTCCTTAAAGTTTGCAACTCAAATTCAATTAAAAAGAGAGGTTTATTACCAAATACCAATTCATATGGTGAAAAACTAGTAGTGCTCTTCCATGTGGTGTTATAAGCCCATACAAATTTTGGAATTTTGGTTTCCTACTTCTTTCTATTGTTACCAATTATCTTTTTAATAATATTCTTTAATCTCTATTAATAACCTCTACGTATCCATTTACTTGAGGATAGTGTGGAGAAAAAATTCTATAGTTAACTTGGTAGATCTTTGTGAATGCTTGGATCATCTTGGACATGAACTAATTTCCCTGATTAGAGACTATCTCCCTTGGTGCTCCAAAATTCTGCATGATCTTGGAATATAGGAAGTCATCTACTGCCTCTTCTCTTGTAAAGGAAAAAGATTATACTTTAGCCCATTTAGTCACATAATTCATACATACAAAAAGATATTATTTACCTTGAGAAGGTGGATCTATGGACCCAAAAAATTCCATTCCCCACTTCTTAAAAGGTTTTATAACTATTTGAGGATGGAGGGGCATCTCAAAGGATAATGTAGGTTTCCTCATTCTCTGACATGCATCACATTGCCAAACATATGCCTTGACCTGCTTCTGAAGAGTTAGCCAAAATTAACCAACCCTAAGGATCTTATGTATTTTTATTTTAACTAAATAACGTCCTCCACTAGGTTCATCATGATAAGCATGAAATATATCATATATTTCATTATCATTTACACACCTATGGAAAACATGGTCAGGTCTAAGTTTAAATAATCTGCCATTAATACATTTATAACAAGAACTAACTTTAATCAAATATTTCTTTTCATTTTTGGTAAACTAAAAGGAAACTTCCTTATAGCCACATTTTTTGTTATATTAGAAAACCAAGATGATTGTGTTGTAATATCAAATAATTATTCATCTAGAAAACTATCTTCTATAGGTTCTTATTCATATGCATTGCTTAATCTAAAAATAAAATTAGCAACCACATAAAATTTACCTGGTTTATCAATAATTTGTATATCAAATTCCTATAAAAATAACTACCTGATAATTCTTCCTCCTACTACTAGCTTATTCATTGAATACCTGATAACTGCATGATTAGTATTTATAAATTTTTTGTAACTAGTAATGTAATGTCTAAATTTATTTATGGCATAAATTACAACAATAAATTATTTCTCAGTGGTTGTGTAGTTTCTTTCAGTTAAATTGAAATTATTTTTCATGTAGTATATGGCATACATCTATCTATATTCATCTTTTTATCCTAGAACAACTCCCATATCATGATTAGATGCATCAGTATAAATATAGAAGGGTTGTGACTAGTTAGGTCCTCTTAGGACTAGTGCAGTACTCAAATTTTTCCTTGATGGTTTCAAAGGCTTGTTGGCAGTCTAAATTCTAGATAAACTCACTCTCTTTTGTTGGTAAATCAAACATTGGAGCAACAATCTTGCTAAAATATTCTATAAAACTTCTGTAATATCTTGCATGGCCTAAGAAGCTCTTAATATCAGTCTAATTTTTAGGAATAGGTAAGTTTGAAATGAATTCAGTTTTCTTTGGATCTACTTGGGTTCCTTTTGTAGAAATATGATATCCTAAAACTATACATTATTCTATCATGATCAAACACTTTTCATGACTTAAAGACAAATGGTGATCCTCACATATTTTTAGTACCTTTCTAAGATTACTCAAACTTTTATCAAAGTACTTTCCATGAATAGTAAAATCATCCATGTAAACCTCCACAGAGTCATTCGTCAAATCTAAAAATATGGCTAGGATTGCTCATTGGAAAGTGGCAAGTGCATTACATAAACCAAAGGGCAAGACTCTATATCAAAATATCCCCCATGGATAAGTAAAGGTTGTTTTTTCTTAGTCTTCAAGTGCTACTTATATCTGATTATATCCACAAAAGCCATCCAAAAAAGAAAAATATCTTTTCCCTGCCAAGTTATCAAATACTTGGTCAATAAAGGGTAAAGGAAAGTAATCTCTCATGGTTGATTTGTTCAATTCCCTATATTATACACATTCTCTTCATTTACCCTTTTTATTGGGAATAATTACCAAAGGAGAGACCCATTGGTTATCAGGAATAGGATAGATAAATCCCACTTCTAGCAAATTTTTAATTTTAGTTTTCACAATGTCTCTTAAGGCAGGATTAATTATTCTTTGGGGTTGCCTTATTGGTTTAATGTTCTCTATGTAGATATGGTGTGTGCATACACTTAGATGGATTCTCTTCATGTCTTGATATTCCCAAGAGAAAACTTGAGTATGGTCTCTGAGTACATGAAAGACTTTCACTTCCTGATCATCTATCAACCAACTATTTATGTTGAGTGTCTTCCCTGGTGTTACTATGATTTTTTTAGTGCCAGGATGGGAAGAATATACTTATTTAAACTTTCTCATCAATGAATTGAGAGGATAAGGATGTGGTAATAATGTATGGAATGTGATAGTATCTTTGAAAAAATTATCTCTTATAGGAATAACTCCAGCTAAAAGATAATAGAAGGCTATTGGGAATGAATTTTAGCCTTCATGTGCCCACTACATAACATAATTTTAAATGTATTTATGGTCATACAACATATTTTAAGAGGTGGAAAAGGATGGGTGGGCATAAGGATAGTAAATGTCATCATGAAAGGATCTTTTGTCAAAATCCATACTATCAAAATCCATAGCTGGACTATCAAGATTTGTAGCTAGACTATCAAGATTCATAACTAGATGATCAAGATCTATAGTAGTTCTGATACTTATTAATAACTCATCCTCTACTTATTCCACATTATCAGTGATTATGACCATAACTAGAGAGAAGATACTATCATGTTTTTCATCAGGTTGATCTACCCACAACTATTTAATATAATTGATTAATGGTTGAGTAGTAATATATAAAGAAATACATTTTACTTTAAGACCATTCTAGATGGTCATATACCTTGATATACAATCAATCAATATTGCTACAGTTGCTAACCAAGGTCTTCCTAGAATCAATGGGTATCTAATTTGTTTGTTTTTGGGTTGGAGGATAATAAAGCCAATAGTATATTCCCATGACTCTATAGTTAATGTTATATCCTTAATAACACCTTTTGGTTTGGTAGTGGAATGATCTGCCATCTATAGGATTGTGGTAGTTGGTTGCTTATCTTTCAAAGAGATATTTTACATGGTGTTCATAGTCATTACATTAATAGTAGCTCCCAAATCTACCAATACATTTGGTATATCCTACTTTCCAATATTTATAGAAATGATAGGACTTCCTAGGTCCCCATATTTGGGCAAAAGTAACTTACCTATTAATAAATCATCAATCTTGCCATCTACCTATATTATCTTTAGACATTGTCTTTTTATACCAGGTGTCTTAATACACAAAATTTTGATCACCCTATTTAGTTTTGGAATGTCCCTAATGGCTTGTAATTATGAAATATCTGTGTTGAGTTTCCTAAGTTCTTGAATGAATTTAGATTCCTTGTTGTCTTCCATTTCCTTCAATATTTATAGAAAAGGAATAGATGGAGGAGTTATAATGACTTCCTCTATTTTTTCATATTTTTGTCTTGACTCTTATTCTTTCTCTATTCAAATTTGTGAACTTTTTTTTCTTGAGGTGCTTCTTTAATGATGATCTAAGGTTATTGCAACATTTTCCCTGACCTGAGATGTATGTCTATAAATTCAATATCACCTACCCTTATGGTTTCACCTTATTCATTTACATAAACTTATATACTCTTTGGATTTTTTATTAGCTGAGCAAGTAGTTGAGCTTGTTTTAATTTTTCTATAGGGGTTTCTTGATTTTTTTGAGGGGCCATTAATGCTTATTGTTATCATTGTGAATACCTTCTTTATTATTGTTGGTTATAGTTTGGACCAGGATTCTAATGTTAATTTTTCTATGGCTGTTGGTGACCTTGGGGTATCCAAGTTTGTTGAAAATGTTGGGACATCATCCATTGTTGTGGCATCCATTCTTGGGTACCCCATTTTGGTGGTACTATCCACACTTGTGGAGGTGCATGCCATTGTGGAAAAGGAATCCTTGAGCTAAACTATTATGGTTGATTTTGTTGAAAGGTATTTCCTTGTCTTTGAACATATTTGATTTCTTATATGGTCTATGCATTCTATTTGAACTAGTTCTTAAGAGTAAAAAGGTGACTATAATTATTTTTGTCATGGTCCTAAACATCACATATTCTACAGATTTATATTTTGTTTAGAGGATAGTCCCTAAGTGTATGTTTTAATCTATAATTCAAATAATAGATTTCTAGTGGTTTAATGTTAGATTTAGCCTTAGCTTATAATTCATTTAATGTTTAATTCATTTGAATTATTATGTCTATTTTGAATTTTATTATTTCTTCCATGAGCTAGCTTACATCACTATATTTCTCTAGTTTTCCTCATCTACTATTGGGTTTTATCTTAGATTAGTTGGTATATAAACATGTGATATTTTAGAAGTCTAGTTTGGTAATATCTCCCTTCTTGATATTTAAAGTATCCATAGAGGATTCATCCAATCCTAAGTAAAATATTTTTTATCACATCCTCAGACAGCTCATAACCACATCTGTTGTGGGCAAAAGCAAATTGATCTAAGTAATCTTCATGGTTTTCATCTTCATTTTTCTTAATTTTGAAAAATTCTTATTTTTTATCCTTAACCCTATAGTAATCTTGATATTTGTTCAATAATATTGTTTCCATTTCTCTCCAAGTGCTAATAAGATTCCCTATTAGTCTCATGAACCACCTCATTGCTCCTTCCTTCAGAGTAGAAGGGAAGAGCTTCAACTTTTGGTTGTTTGAAGTGTAATCATAGGTCTGGTAAAGGAATTTGAACTCAAAAATAAATTGTTCTAGGTATTCAATGGATAGACCTCTAAAGGTAGGTAAATTGGATGGAGAAATATTTTTCATTATTGTTTGGTCATCATTCTCAAAGACAATAGGATAATATAAATTCCTCTTAGGAGGATTCTTACGAGGATTTTCCACATGGCCTATATTTTCTCCCAAGGAAAATAGAGTTCTACTAAGAGGAGTGGATTTAGGTTGTTCAGTGTCTGAAAGCTTAGCTCTTTTGGAGGAAGATTCTTCTAGATCCTTGGAGGTACTTATAAAAGACTCACTTTTTTTTTTTTACAAAATTTCTATCTTTTCTGAAAATGCTTTGATTTTTTCCTATAAAAGATTAGGATCTTTTAAAATAAACCTTCCTTGTGAATCCCTTTATCGACTCATATACATATATTTGACAAGAGAGTAATTTTACTCTATTTTTTTTGTTTTTTTATATTTTGATTAGTAGCCTGAGTGTTTACCTTACTAATACTTTGAAAGTAGTTCCTCGACGATGGTACCAAAAATGATAGGTATCGTTGTTACCCCTTCATTTAAAAAACCTATGTTGGTATTAATTCATATCAGGGCCAGTGTTCAAGGTTGTCTATATTGAGTCACTTGTTGGTTTCAACTAATAGTATTAATTTGGGGGGTTTTTCATATTTTACTAACCTAATGTCTATTCCTAAGAATCTAAACTAATGTTGAAAAGAAATGGTTTTGAAAGAAATCTAAACAAACCAAACTATGTTGAATTGAATAATGTGAAATTAATCTCACATTGCTACAAAATAAATTCACTAAAACCAAATCTAAAATCCACACTTGAAAAATGAAAGTTATAGGAACTACAGGAATGGTAAATGATTTTGCAAATCTAAAAGTAAACATATTAATATTTATTTTATCTATTAGGTTATAAATCTAATCACACAAAACATATATATTAAGTACAATTAAAATAGATAAGGAATAAACTTTATAAATACAAAAATAAAGTCTCTTATCTCCTTAGGGAGTGGGCCCTTGCTCACCCTTGGATTCATATTTGAATCAACTCAATCTTAGAATGTTATCTCAACACATGGATTAAAAGAGTAAACTATTAAGATTACTCTTGTATTCAAAATAACTAAAATTACAATATCTGTATATATCTATATGTCTTTAGATCCAACATGGATATGTCCTTTTATTCTATGCAAAAGAAACTGACTATCCTAGAAATCAAGTAATGACTTAACTGACTTAGAATAAGAATATAATTAAAGAAATTGGGAGATATATCCAAAATAGAGAAATGTTACAATAATATCTACACAAAATAAAAAATATCCACATGAGATTACAACTACTATGCTTAGCTATATCTAACTACCAAATTTGTACATATAACATATCCATATCTTCTGACTTAGAGTTGTATCCTGAAACAATAACTTTCATAAATGGAAAACCATACAAAAATAGGATTATATATATATATATATATATATATATATATATATAGAAAATATTAAAAGGAGTCTTTAGATCATCATGGAGAAGGTGGAAAATAATCTTGAATACTTTGGAACATCTTATGACCAAATCTAGAGTGAACTATGATAATCTGTAGCACAACTGTGGTAATTCGTAGTCACCTATTATAATCCATAGCCAACTAGTAGAATCTATATTTAACTGATTTAATTTATAGCTAGTTGATAGAATCCATAGCTGACTGATAGAATCCATAACTAACTAATGTAATCCATAGCTAACTGATAGAATCCATAGCTATGCTTTAAATGATCAGTTATATATCTTAGAACATCCTTATCTCCATAAGATCTTGTCAAAAATCTTATTAGATGCTATTGTTTCCTGTACATATCAAAATATGAAGACTAAACATGAAAATGCTCAGAATATCATGCAAATAAATCTAACTTAGACTCACACAAGTTTATAGAGATAAAATCATCTACTTTCTACCTTAGGCTAGTTCTAAATCTTAAGACTACGTGCAATGCTCAATCAAATAACATGTTTTAAAGCTATGAACTATGGCAAAATGAGTCATAATATGGACACATAAACCATATTAAATCTACATCTTATTTAAGCTTTGTTTTAACCTCTAAATGAAGCACAAGTCTATTGATCACCAAGTACCCAAGGGGTTTCATCCTTGAATCCTATATTTGAAGCATAAGTGCATTAAACATATAGATAAAATGGTTGTAATGGAAAAAATACATTACAAATGGAAGAGTATGTTAATATATCATTTTATAAAGGAGAAAAATAAAGAGAATAATAGTGAAGAGAGAGAAAATATGGTGTCACATTCTTCATGGTAAGATAAATTTAAAATAGTGACAAGTTTGTCACCATGTACAAGAGTCGAAAACAAATATTCACTTTTGACAAAATCATCTCCTTCTCTCACACTTTCATAATGATGCCTCTCTCATCCATGTGAAGGGGAATAAATAATGGGGACTTTTTCATCATTCACCCATGTGCCCACATACCTCCAATAATTTCCTTAATAACCTTTCTACTTCTCCCCACACTCTACGTCATGAATCCACCTAGAATTCCACCATACTTCTACCTTTTGCCTTTTCCACCAAAAACAAAACCATGTGATCAATAAATCAATTATTCTTGTCTCCATAGTGGAGTAGTATACCCCACTCCATGCATATACACTTAACCCCATGTGAGATTCTTATGTGGGTCATGCCACCTCATCCACAAGCCACCTCCTTTATTGCATCATCACCTACCACATCACCATGAATAGTGATAGTGAATAGTGAATAGTGCTAGTGAATAGTGATCCCACACTAATATTCCCTTACATCATCTGACTTAAATGATGGGAATAAAATAGGCTAATGGTCTTCTAAAAATATCTCATTTAGGAGGAGGGGACATTACAAAAACTATTGGATTTCTTTAAAACCTCTTAACAAGATCTAATGCACACATGAACACTATGGAGTAGGTGAGAGACAAAGTGTAAAAAACAATAAATCATAAACATTCCTCATTAGCTAGTAATGAATAAATATAAAGGGAGAGATTACATATATGGGAGGAGAGAGATAGAGATCCCACATTCTAATGGATGTGGAACTAACTTTCCCAAATGACCTAGCTACCCTAAACAAGCTAATGATCTATGTAGACAAAACCCATAGGATAAAAGTCTACACCAATACCCCCTTTTAAGTGTAGCTTAGGTGGGTAGAAAAATTAGGTCCATACAATGAGGCTTTACGAGTTACCCAAGTACATAGTGATGATTCCTAATATCCTATAAAATATAAAGTAGGTGTGCCTCCACAAAGAAGAGAGAGAAGGTGAATGTAGAATGTCACATGGAAAATATTTTAGTAGGTCCCTCTACAAAAAAAATTGTCTCTTCATTTTGGAAGAAATAAACCTCATGTTGTCAAACTATTGAATTCACACTTAAGTGGAATGTAAGTATGAATTATGATGTAGATCTCTCACAAATGTTTAAAAGTATCCATGCTAATGCTTAAATGTGCTAAAGTCTAATCAAGAATCATAAGCCTAACTATAGAATATGAAAATAATGAAGCTTATAATGAAGGGGAGAGAACAAAAGGGTTTATAAGTACCCTAATTACATCCAAAGAAGAAGAATGGCATAGAACATTTTCTAAAATAATGTCCATGGGAAGAAGAGAGCAAAGATCAATAATCATCGACATTAAAGATTGGTCTAAAAATGAAGCACTCAGATCTACAAGATGAAATTTCATAGGAACATATAAGTCATCAATTCTCTCAATGTGTGTACTCTCACTAGAATTAGTAAAGTATTTAAAAATGTAAGTCTGGGAAGGCTCTGAAAGAGAAATAATCTACACAGGAATGGATGTAGAATCTTCAATGAGACAATAAGGTCTAGAAAAATCTCATCCTATAGTGGGGTCTTGACAAAAGGAATATCACTACCCACTATGAATGTGTCATCACATGAAATAAAAGTAGGAAGAAAGAGTAAAACAATCTCAGAAGAGATAATAGGAAGAGGAGGAGGAGGAGGAGGTGTGACATAAATCATAGTAAGATCCATGAAAATACTCTGAAGAGTGCTCCAAATAGTGAAGGGGCACTGTGTGTGCTTTATATGGTTGTGTAGATCCCATGAAACATGTATCAATAAGTGACCATAGACATAGTCATAAGAATTGGCCCAATCATCATATTGACCTGGGTCAAATATAAAAATGGAATAAGGTTTGATATGTGAGTAGATGTTCTATGTACACACACCATGAAGCATAATTGGTCTTCCCAAGAAAGACCACTAGTGTATACTCAAGCTTCCTCCCTGGAGTCTCTTAAATGCAATCATCATAACTAACAGAAGACACTAAGGAAGTGCAAGACTGCACAAGATACTCTGTAATGATGCTAGAATACTGCATGCTCATGAATGGGACATCAGACATAGTTGAGACTATGTCAAAGTGAGTAAAAAGTATAGGAATCAATAAAAATAGTGCATGCTCAGAATAAGGATGTTAGGCATAGCCAAAAATGCATCCATATGTGATCAATTGGTGCACAAAGTATAATGAATAAATTAGTAGGGCCCATAGCATAGGTAACCCCTAAATATGGCATGTTATGAATTTAGTGCATTTATAATAAAAATAATACCAATGGAATAGGAATGAAAAATAAATCACTTTTATAAAAAGCGGCACTCAAATTTGAGTTACTGAGTAAAAGTTATGGCTAATAATATTTCCTATCATTAATGACCTATTTAATGAACTTACACTTAAAATTTTAAAAAAATCAACCAAACAAGGGGTAAGGTAGCCTTATAGCCACTCATTGGAACCAAAATTAAACCATAATCTTCCTCAATCCAACTAAATTGAAAAAATAGTCTATCCATACACCCCTATGTGCACTTTAATGATAAGGGCATACTTGAAGGTGTTTACTTTAAAAAAAAAAAAAAAACTATTTAAATAAAATTAAAACATGATTTAATTTTTAATCTTTAGGGCATTAATTAGGTTTATATTTGACTCAGATATGAGAAGGAATGGTTCCACCACTTTTTCAAAGAGAAGAAGAGCCCCAAAGAGATGTATGGTGCCACCAAGGGAGGGGAATGCTCAAGTTTGAAGATCTATGCCATCTGAGGGAGAAAAATCTTGTTTAAACAAACCAAATAATGAAAGATGCCACCATGGAGGATAAGGGTCTATAAATAACTAACAAAGGTTTGATAAAAAAATCTCAGATTGAATGATGTGGACCAAATTTTAGATTCAAGTAATATTACTAAACTTAATAATAAAAACTTAAAACCTAATGACACTAATAAGAATGGATAAAAGAGGCAAATAAAAAAAATAGCACATGATTAATATCCTTTTTAACCTCCTTATGACTCCATTCTAGGATTTATGATTGCATATTAGACTTAGATTTGACATAGTGATGGCATGATTGAAGGATTTTTTATCAAGGATGCTTAGACATAGATTTGGCATGAAGAGTCTAGTTTATGAGAATGATAGTATGGTCTTCCATGGAGGAGGAGTCTTGGTTAAATATATTATGGAGGGAATATCAAGGGTTAAAATTTAAATTAGGGGGAAGGAGATCAATGGATAGGGATTATCTAAGGAATTAAAAATTCCTTAGAAGCCTCTAGATTTAGAGGCTTCTAAAGAAGATGGGGAGGTTTAGAGAAGATTCTATATTTGGAGGAATCTAGAAACCTTCTTAGGGACTAATGATGATTATAGAGAGGTTAGATGGGGATTAGGTGGATAACTAGGGACTGGGGGTGTAGGAGAGCCTAGGAGTAGGCCTAATAGGTGATTAGGTGGGGCCATGGGAATTTAAAATTTCCAAATAATAAGTAAGTGAGATTATATTATGATAATGGGGATTTAGGATGAATTAATGATGAGATGGGATGAATAAGGTTAATAAATGAAAATGAATATTTATGGGGGTATTAGATAAATGACTAGGGAAAGGGGATATATTAGTAGGATAAATTATATTAGATGGAATTAGTGTCGACTAATAGGAATACTAGTGACAATAATTTAGGTGAAAGAATTTATGTGCATACATTTTTTCCCTATTTTAAAGGTCATTAAGATTGGATGAAGTGGAAGGAGTAATGGTCTTTCAAAAAAAACTATTTCATAGATTAATTTTAGTAGATGATGTTAATGGATATGATGCTCCCTTAAGGGGACATGTGGGGAAAAATGAGGCAGATGGCCACTCAAAAAAAGAAACAAGGTGTGAAATATGATGGATAGATAAGGAAATGGGATGCCAAATGTGAGATGTGAGATATATGAGTAGGAATATAAATTCAACTTTAGAAATGAGGTATAATTTAATGATGTTTCCCCTGGCAAGGACACACGCACAGGGAGTAGAGGTGATGGGTGTCACAGTCGTAGATACATCTCAAAGGGGAATCAACTATAACATGATGGTGATAAGATTAAAATGCCACAATATTTAGATTTATCCCAAGTAAGGATGTGTGTAAGTGAGAGCTATTGGCCAAGATAATATGATGATTTGATAATGATGGTGTAGCTTAAATCTAAAGTTGAGTGATATGATGTATGTGATGATATATAAGAATAATAGAGTCGAGTGACCAAAAGACTACATTACATCAAATAAATGAGTCATAATGTGATTATTCCCCTAGCATGGACATGTGTAAGGGAGAAATAATCAATTAGTGGTTAATGGAAGAAAAGATGGACATGATGATTTTTTGAGCCCAATCGATAGGTACGGGCGATTGATGGAAAATATTAAGGAGATGATGATGGTGATTGATCAATAGATTGAATTATTATAGATCAAGGATTTAAATAATTCATGATAGAGGATGATGGTGGATGAGAGAAATAGTGGTTGATCTATCCTTGGAAAATTGGCCAAGTGTTGCCTAAATAGTTTGAAAAGATCTCAAGCCATTGTAGTTCTGACTAGGAGATGATGATGATGATGATGATGATGATGATGATGATGATGATGATGATGATGATGATGATGATGATGATGATGATGATGATGATTAGTGATTATAAAGTGATGATGATTTAGGATTATTAGACTTGTTAGTGATTGAAGGATATGATTTAGATGATGAGATGACTATGATAAGGATAAAATATGGAATGTTAATTAGATGAGTTGAGAGTATTAGATTAGTGATGAGAATAAGGATGATTAGATGAATTATGAAGGTATAAGTAATCAAGCCATCACAAATGCCATAAATCTCATCATAGTCTAAGCAACCTATTAAATATAGCACTTGATAGTATGCCCCATGATATAGACATGACCAAGAGGACATGATGGCAAGGTACATGGGAAAATATCAAAATTTGCATCATTGATGGCACCTTTGGTGTCCTCATAGCATCCTCATTCATTGCCCAATAGATAAAGAGAGATAATGGAAAAAAAACATAAGACAAATAAGATATGATCAAAAACATGCAAACAAGACAAACATAACAAACAAGTAACACACATGAGTACCTACATGTGCCATAATGCCCTATATAATGGGGGAATGAGTGATTGGATTAAGATGGTTATGATGATAATTGTGGACTAAGATTTAGATAGGATTATCATGATTAGGACTAGGCTAAAAAAAAGCCTATAGTTGTGGACAAAAAGATGGAGGATGGGAGAAGGTCTTTGAATACTGATTTATTTTTGAAATTTAAATGAAAAGTGGCCAAGAAAGGTGATTTAGAAAATTTATGACCAAATATTAACAATAGATAAGGCCCTATAAGAATCCAATCTAGCAAGGAGACTAGGAGATGATGGGATCAAATACCTTTCATAGTAGCAAAGAGTGATTTGATGGGTGTTAGGTATGAAGAGGCAATGATAAATAAGGTGATGGGATCAATTACCTTTCATACTATAAAATAAATGAGTTGATGGCTGCTAGATATGAAAAGGTAATTGATAATAAGTAATGGATGCTAGATTAAATTATATGATAAGGTGATGCATGTTAATAACACTTAGTCAAAAGGATGAGTAAGATATGGGGAGATGGGTAACCACTCAGATTTGGTGCAAGACTGAATGCGGTATTCAAATATGGGAAAATATGAGATGGATGGAGATGGATTCAACTAAGGGATTAGGCATAAGACAAGACACAATGGACTTAATTTTGGCTTTTTTAGATTTTATGATTTTTAAGGGTTTTTAAAATATTTCAATTTTTAGGGCTTTTTGGGATATGTATGTACACTATAAAAATGGAATTACTATAAAATGTAATACCAAGATTATTAACTAGGATGAGGATATATGGGATGATGGATGGGATGACAAGAGGATGGGGTTGACATGGAAAAGGGGATGAAGACCAAGGGAAAATGGACTAGTGATTGCCAATAACCACATCATGAAGGAGCTAGATGTTTAATTGCCTGAGTGTCCATTGGAGGATATGCCAAGATGGTTTTGAAATAGTTCTCAAGACACCTTCCATTCCTTATGAAGGCCAATATGGGAAGGAATGAGATATGATGGAAGATGATGGGTAGGAAAAATAGACTAGGGGATAAGATGGATATGAATGATGTGGATGGGTTATATAGACAAATTTGATGAGAGATGAGACAAGTATGGATGGATTGATAAAATATGGATGGATTTTACCCCCAAATGTTGACATATAATAGATTATTTTACCATGATGAAAGAAACTAGTTTTTCATCATGGTACTTGCCCAAGGTGCCAAAAGACTGGTTTTCACCATTAGATGAATGATTTTTTATTTTTTATTTTTTTTATTATTTTTTTGACCTATTGATGGCATCTTGATTTATTAGAGAAGGGTACAAGATGAAGTAATGCAAGCATTATGGTTATCTCTAGCTAACATCTGTGATATGGATATGTGAAGGGAGGATCATGTTATTTCTGCTATCAGATGTATTAGAGTTTGTATGACCTTCATTGACACTTGATAGAGACCCATCTAGATATCTAGACCAGGTGTCTTTATTGCCCCTAGGAGAGATAATGTTGCTCAGGGAGGTGATGTGAGGTATAGATTCAATTAGAGCTTAATTTTTATGGATGATACAATCAGGAAAGGATGGTATGATGGGTGATAGAGGATTATGACTAAAATAGATGATAGGATTTGATTATATTATGGGTTTATGATAGGATAGTATGATGGGTGATGGAGGATTAGGACTATAAGTCGCATACACCATTGGAGGTATTAGACATTCTTCATTTGATTTGTGTCAAGTGATAAAAGATTGTAGGAGATCTAAGACATTTTGACTTTATGGCTCATCTTTGATCTGAGTATTTGATGGATGATCGGTCATGTTTTTGACATCATTTGGATTTTGAATTTTATTGTCTATTGGCACTTGATTTTGGGCTTCATCAGGGGAGATTGATTTTTGATTTAATGGATGATGTTTAATTTAACTTTGACATTCCCCTATTGCCTGATATTGGGCTTCACTAGGAGAAGACATATTCAGATTAGGCCAATGATTTAAATTTTCTTGTTGTTGATTTGTGGGATCAAAAATGGTTTGATCATGATTTATGACTTTTGGTATGTAGTCTTGAACCTCTATATTTTCATCACACATTATCTTAATTGAGGAAGGCTTCAATGATATATTCCTATTTATCCTTATGGAGGGAGGTGGTTAAGTGATCATCAATGGGGAGAAAAGGATCAATGATAGATGGAAATGGTTAAGATGGTATAATGAAGTCAATAAATGGTAATGGGACAACATATTCCTCACAGGGGTTCCTAAGAGACCCAATTTTGACATCAAAAAAAATATCCTCAAGATCATTAAAAGGATCACGAGGACTATCTGTAGTAGATGCATCTAAGGGAGGATCATATTTAATCTGATAATATTCAATATATAAAGCTTTCAATAACTTAGTTATGACATCATCATCCTGATTGGGATAAAAATATATGCCTAGTGATGGAGTGGAGGCATCAGTATTAGAGGTACCCTTGAAAATATAGGCATTATCAGCATCAATAAGGGATGACATTACTAGTATGAAATCTTATTTAGATCTTTGTGTTAAACATGATCCTAATGAAGATAAGACTTCTGATGTTGAATTTGATATAGACTCTGATGTACAAGATGTAATGTTACTAGTGTAAGATTCATTGTCCGTAATTGACCTTTCAACATGAGGTGTTGATGTGATGGGTGAGAGGGTTCATGAGATATGGGAGGACTAGGCTCATGGGGAGTATAATCATCTTTGATGGAGGATTTGTTAAAGATGGGGGGATCATGTAGGATGGGTGTGAATTCTTGACCTTGGCTTAGAAAGGGAATGGATTGATCATTATTGGGAAGGGAATTTTGGTATTCCTCTTCTTGTGTACCTAGGGATAGAGACTCATCTAGTTCATCTTCAATTACCATATCACCATAGTCAATGAGGTTTTGGACATAGTCTTGAAAAGGATGATATTTATTAATGGTATGCCCCTAGGTTTGGTGATATTGACAATATTAATTATCTTTATACCAAGAGGGGTTAGGCTTGGTGGGATCAAGATGTTGAATAGGTAAATAGACCAACATTTTAACAGTGACTAGTTGTTTTAAAAGGGCTTCCAAGGATATAGGAAGGGGAGTATAAGGACCATTTTTAGATTTGTAATCATTAGACTTGTGATTGGATGGTTGATGACATGACTAGGTAGATGGACTAGTAGTAGATGAGATAGCCAAGACTAGATTCCCTTTACTAGTATATGAAGGGGTAGATGACTAGCTAGGACTAATGGATGAGGGTGTTTGTGCTAGAATATATGAAGGTATGGATGATTGGTTATGACTAGGAGATAGAGGATTGGTACAGGACTCATATGAAGGGGCTTGGACAGGTGGTGTAATGAGTGAAATGGGGTCAACACCTTTGAGAAGTGGTACACCCATCATAAATAGCTTCAAGAGGATTTCATCCTTATGGTCAATTATTTATTGGTCAATAAAAGTGGGGTATATCTCCATGGTGATGGTTGATAAGTGATTGAAGATGAAGGAAGTAAGATAAGTATTGGATGGGGTTCTTGAAAAAAAATAGGTCAAAAGAACTGAGCTAGTATGATAGGTGATGGTGATGATGAGGTAGACTAAGTGTGATTAGTATGATATAATACTAAGTTCAGATTCTAGATGAATAGTTCAATAGGTGCTAACATCCTATCACCAATGCTAGGTTTCAAGCTAGAAAAAGGATTGAGGGTTTGATGGGTGCCTAAGTTCCAAAACTAGCAAGATAATGATTGGATGGGTGCTAGTTAGGAGTAGGAAATGATGACAAAGACTAGATTAATGATGATTGATTTGCTAGATTGATACCAACAAAGTGATAAGATGCTAATGATATATTGACTAGGTATGAGATCTAACCGAATGATAGTGGACTAAGATGTTAGGATGATGATGTGGATAATAAGACTAGCTTAGAACCAATTTTTCTCAAGATAGGATGGGATATGATTTATGTGATGAAAGTGATTAGGATAATAAGATAAGGACAAGTGTGATAATAGGTGATGATGAAAGGATAAAATGGTAAAATAGATGAGATGGGGATGGTTTAGATCTATATGAAGCCTAAAATCCAACTAAGATAAGATAGGATGAGCTTAAATTAGATGGGTGATGAAGACAATATCAAGACAAGTGATGGGGTATGGACTTGGGACAAGATATGGATAATAAATGATGTGATTAGGACATGTCGGTGATGGGAGGATGACCAATGATGGGAAGATATAGTTAGATTAGGATGAAAGTAAGATAAGTATGTAAAAGAGGATAATATGTACAAGATGATGTCAAGGATATACAATATGAGATATTGGTGATGGGGGTATGACTAATGATGAGAGAGGATAAAATGGGATGACTAGATTAAGATGGAATGAAGACAAAATAGATATACAAGGATACTATGGACAAGAGGATAATGATAATGAGAGGAGATGTTTTGGCTAGGAGGGAGTTAAGATAAGATGGGATTTGAGATAGGCCAAAAAAGGTATAATGGGATGATGACAAGGAAAATATAAGATGAAAGGATATATAAGAGGGTAAGGATGTACAAGATAAGATGTTGGTGTTGTTGGTGTGACTAATTATGGGTGGATCTATTGATAAGATGTGACTAGGAGTATGTATAAGAGAATAAGGATATGTACAAGAGGGTAAGACAAGGATATACAAGATGATGGTTAGGACTAATGATAGGGGGATATTATTATACTAGAAGGGATGAGGTGACTATGTGGAGACAAGTAGATAATGATGTGGACTTGGGTGAGGATGTAAGATGGATTAGGGTATGTAGGTAATAAGGGTATGACTAAGGATGGATGGATGAGATGAAGACAAAGTGATAATAGAGGATAGGATAGGGTAATAAAAGCATATATATGAATCCTATATGCATAATGGTATGATGTCAAAGATGTAATAGGTGATAGGTACAAAGGATGATTGGATAAGTATGTATAAGACAAGATGGGGGTGTGACTAATGATGAGTGGATATGACTAGACAAGATGGGAGATGAGATAGGGCAAAGACAAAGATATATAAAGACAATATAATAATGAGATGATGGCTAGGATATACAAGATGAGTTATGTAAATTATATACAATATGACGTATGAAAAGGACCTAGATAGGCTTATATAGGTTTGAGTGAAGGCTGATTTGGCTCACAAATAACATGAGTTTATAAAAACACACACCAAATCAAGCAAGCCAAAAACCTATGATTAATAAACTGAAAGGAGTGTAACTCGATGCCCACACCATCTAATGGGTTCATGGGTGAGGTTGTAGGCCAGTGACCCATTATGAAATTGACTGAACCCTCTCAACCCTATTTACACATGATGGCTAATTTAGAGCTAATATTGACTCCTATAGTGGTACACCTATTATGGTCAAAATTTCCTATGCTAGGTTGAATGATCTCTCTAGGGGCATCCCCTATATATGTGAAAGTATAGTAGGACCAAGTCCATATAGGGTACTATCTAATGTTTGGTTTAGAGAGTTAACTCTTCCCCTTCATGGATGACCTATATGGGGTCAACCATTTAGCCTAACAACATTTATCCTTGATTTTTATACTCTACCAGAACATGGAGTTTGGTTAGTGTGAAGTAATGAAATCCATGACACTAACCCCTATATACTAAGCCCATGTATGGGGACCAATTCCATGTCACATGTTATCATATGGGGAGGATAACAAACAAGTAAAACATGATAGATTAATTAATTGATTAATTACCTATGTGTGATGGGCACGATATGATGATTATTTATAAGTTAACACACACATATATACACAAGAAATTATATACAAGGAATGATTTTTCATAACAAGATAAAATAGATAATCAAAATTAATTTTCAAATTACCTAATGGATTCTTTGATCGGTGATATGCAAGCCTATGGGTTATTAGTTTAATTTGGCACATAAGAGAGGGGTCTTATAAAAAATGTTAGTAGTTTTGATGATTTTCTGTAAAACTGCCACCGTCTATAAAACTGCAAATACATAGAGCAAAACTGCAACCAGAGATGACAAAGTCACATTTGGGGGGGTCAAAATTACAATTTGTGACTGGTGATTTTGTAACTAGGAGATGACCATGATAGTTACTTACAAAACTATGGTTAACTATACAAAACCATGACTCAAGTTGATAATATCACTACTGACTATGGATTGATAGTTTTGGTTTTGTCGTAAATGACAAAACTGTGACTTATGATGATAAAATCTCTACTATCAATAGGTAAAGAGTTACAACATTTTAAGAAATGACAAAACTTTCAAATTTATTGATAAAATAATTACATAAGTAACAGATTAATTTATTTATAGATGAACTATGAGCTTATTGTTCATGATATTTTCAAAATTTTGACCAAAATATATTCAGATGATATATTAACCAAAATTGAACAAAATCCAAAACTTTAAAAGGAAATATTTTAGTTTAAATCTGAATTACAAGATTACAGATGAAAATTTAGCAAACCAAATTAGCTTGAAATGATAAAAATTTAACAAAACTAGGCCAAATGACAAAGTCACGACTGTCAACACAATACCACTATTTACCAGAATAATATCGTAACTCTAAAAAGGTCAAGACTTGTGATTTTTTAAAATATAATAAAAAGGGATAAAATCCTATGTTTTCTTGTGTTTTTAGTTGATTTTTCTAGCCTTTTTTTTTTGGTTGACCCTACATAGCACATAGACCATAAAAAAAACCATGCAAAGGGAGAACCAAGGTGAAAATATTGGGGGTTATTCTATAGATATGGATTTAATAAAACCCAAAAAATATTAGTTTGAAGAATTATATTTATAAAAAAATCCCTACAAAGACACAAAATGTCAAAGTGGACCTCACAAATTAACTAACAAAGGTCAACAGTCAATGGTTTTATGGAAGACTATGATATTGTGACTATCGGTTGTAATATCACAATTTCTAAAGTGATATTGCTAATGGGGGATTCATGATATTTTGTCTTGGGTTTTACTTAATAAAGATCCTTCTTGAAATCCTTTTTGACCTTAGTTCTTACATACAGAGGGTTAAGGTTTTGATAAAATATCTAGGAACCTGCACAATAAGCACATAGGGGGTCAGATAGGATGATAATCAACCAATGACATCATTAACTTTACACCTACATTTAGAACCTATAATATCTCTATTATCATTGTCAATACCACTTATTATAGGACAAATTCATGGCTGGGTAAGTTGCATTTTTATCAAATGATGGAAACCTACCAAAATCAACTGTTAACAACTAACAAAATTACTATTAGGATTAACAAGATCATGACTAGACTAAAAAAATCATGACTATCAAGTCATAGTATTGTCTAATACCAAAAAAAATTCATGATCAGATAGATGGTTAGAATTTAAATCTAGTGGTTAAATCAAAATCATGGCTTACGATGGAAATATCATGGCTACATAGGACAATGTTTTAATTACCAGTGCAATGTCGTGACTGAAACTTGTACATGTAAAATTTCAAAATTTTCAATATTTCCTTGATCCAATTGACCTAAGGTTAGCAAAAACATAAATAACAATCAAAATTGATTAATTGGGAGCATCCCCTCCCACTGTGGTCACCAAAATGTGCACCAAATTTTAGATTCAAGCAACTATTACTAAACTTAGTAATAAAAACCTAAAACTTAATGACACCAAAAGGAATGGATAAAAGAGGCAAATCAGAACAAATAGAACATGCTTACCATCCTTTTTACCTCCTTGTGACTCCATTTCAAGATTTATGATTGCATATTAGGCTCATATTTGACATAGTGATGTCATGATTGAAGGATTTTTTATCAAGGATGCTTAGACATAAATTTGGCATAAAGAGTCTAGTTTATGAGAATGATAGGATGGTCTTCCATGGAGGATGAGTCTTGGTTAAATATATTGTGGAAGGAATATCAAGGGTTGAAATTTGAAGTAGGGGGGAGGAGATTAATGGATAGGGATTATCCAAGGAAATTTAAAATTCCTTGGAAGCCTATAGATTTAGAGGCTTCTAGATAAGATGGGGAGGTTTAGAGAAGGTTCTAGATTTGGAGGAATCTAGAAACCTTATTAGGGACTAATTATGATTAAAGAGAGGTTATATGGGGATTAGGTGGATAACTAGGGACTAGGGGTGTAGGAGAGCCTAGGAGTAGGCCTAGTAGGTGATTAGGTGGGGTTAGGGGAATTTAAAACTCCCAAATAATAAGTAAATGGGATTAGATTAGGATAATGGGGATTTGGGATGAATTAATGATGAGATGGGATGAATAAGGTTAATAGAAGAAAAATAATATCGATGGGGGTATTAGATAAATTACTTGGGAAAGGAAATATATTAGTGGGATAAATTAGATTAGATGAAATTAGTGTCAACTAATAGGAATACTAGTGATAATAATATAGGTGAGCAAATTTAAGTGCATACAAATGCCACAATGGAAGAATGATATGCTCTAGTAAAAGTTTGAATTGTTCGTCATCTAATAGAAAAAACTAGAGATGCATGGTCTTGAACCCAGCTAGTAACATTTTTCATCTTCTCCAGGCATTATAGACAAAGCATAGATTCCCCGAGCCATCAAAATAAAATGTACATCAAAGAGACCCCTTCACTTACTGCATTCAAATTCCTTACACCATTCAAAGTTCATAATATGCACTACTAAGAGGAGAGGCAATGTAGATCAATGCCATCAGATTCCTTCCACCATTCAAAGCTCACTGACTAGGTAGAATGATGAAGAAGTGGCTTGATCAGTGAATGGAGAGGTCATTATAGGATGGCATGGTGCATAGAGACTAATTGAACACAGCTATAAACAAAGATGAGATCAATTGGTGGTAGTAATAGCAAGTCTTTTATTTAGAGTGGTTATTCAATCATGACACCTTCATAGTTTTCTAGATCCCTTCCTCCCTAGAAAACACCTCTACTACCCACTCAGCCTTCTAAACAGGACTTTGGAAAGCATTTAAAAGTGGGTCATTGGTGAGAACCACCATTAATATCCTCTAATAATTGTTGTATTTGACCAAGATGAGCACACACAATTCAAATCAAGTGGAGATGGATTAGAGCAATGGTAAATAGACCTGAAACCATAGGTTGGTGATTTTTAGTGAAATGCATTGGTCAAAGACTCCACTATGAATGCGGCTTTAGAATATCCCTCCAAACTGCTTGTTAGGTAAATTAGAAGCAAGAAACAAAACACATGTAAATGTTATTTTTAGTGTTAGATTAAAATAAACTACAAATTATATCCCCGAACCTCAAGTAAAATAATGAGGAATCTTACCAAAGATTTGAGGAAAGATGAATGACCATTGAGTGAGGATCTAATACCATATTGGATTTCTCCAAGACCTCTCAACAAGATCAAATTCACACACAAACATTATGGAGTAGGTGAGAGAGAAAGTGAAAAAATTAATAATGCATAAACATTCCTCATTAGCTCCTAATGAATAAATACAAAGGGAGAGGTTACATATATAGGAGGGAGAGAGATAGAGACCCCATATTCTAGTGAATGTGGGACTAACTTTCTCAAATGACCCAAATGACCTAGCTACCCTAATCAAGCTAATGATCCATGTAGATAAAACTTGTAGGACAAAATTCTACACTGATAGAAACTTATTGTTGGCTAAGTGGAACATGTTGTTGGACTGAAGAGGCCCCTTGTTAAATAGAAGTGGTAATTGGTTGACTAATAGAACATTATTGTTGATTAGACAACATTTTTTGAGGATTGGTTGACACTTGTTGAAGTGGTATATTTGGTACCACCTGTCAAGTTGGGGTTTTGATTTTCACTTATTGAATTGGTGGATTATTACTTGTAACCTATTGTTGTAGACTAGATGTGTTACTATGAAGTTCCTAGAATGTTGGAAGAAATGATCAATTGGGAATTTGGAATAATGTTCTATTATGTTGTATAAGGAACTTGATGTGGATTGTGGTATCCTTTTTTATATGTATCCACCATATGTTGAAAATAATCCATGGGGATATTTGAATCAGGATTAGTTACTAGATTAATTTTAGATATAGATGTGATAAATAGATCTACCACTAATGTCTTATTAGAAAATGGATATGGATTAAATAGGGGATAATTTAACAAATATATTGACTACATAGTCAAAGGATTTAGCTCTATTAGGGATGGATTTTAAATATCCAATGTAGTAAAGGAGTTAGTGAGAGTAGTTAAAACCTGATTAGCTTGTTGGCTTTGAGAAGCAATAAGTTGGCTTTGAGAATATTGGTCAATGAGTTGACCCTTTCCCTTGCTGGACACTACAAGATCTTGATCAATAGCTAGTATAAAATTTTGATCTTGGTTATAATTGTATTTATTGTCTAATAATACAAGAGGTGTTTCTTTGGGGGTTCTAACCAAATAGCATAAATTCTCTATAGGAAATCCAAAGGGGAAATTTTTCCCCCATTTCTAACAATATAACAAGATGTTCATCCTTGTTGTCAAAAAGTTGTCATTTAAATTGATAATGTTCATATTCAACACTAGGTGGTGCATTTACAAGGTACATTGGATTAGGTATATGTTTTATATCAAATGGTATGTGTGTAAGGTACAATTGATATTCTCCTTGTTCAGTATTAGGTAGTACAACTGGAAGGTATGGGTTATGCTATTCAGGTTTAGTATTAGATGGCATGTTGGTAAGGTATTATTGATATTCCTCATCCTCTACATAGTGGTCATACCCATATGGGTTGTAACCTACCTCTTCATCAAATGAGGGGTTATAGATAGCCCCACTACATGTATATTTTGTCATGTCTAGGTTTATGATCTTCATCTTAAAATAGGATTGGGTACTTTCAACTAGTATTAATTTTGTATGTGACTTCACTCGGTATAACACGTAGTGACATTTGAAGTAAGCAAAACTTTTGTGTCAAAATATCAAATTAGAATACACTAATCAAAAGGCACATCAATGTAAATGATTTCAACAAGTAAGGCTATGTGGATAAAACATGTTTTCAAAAGGTGAACATAAGATTTTAAATATAATGGTTTAAATACAAATGTTTAATGTTTGGACTTTGGAAATGTTTGAACTTGGTCTTGATGTGAAAGGCTTTGATTTTGGAAACTTGACTTTGTGAATGAATAAAAGAAACTTAAGGGATTAGAGTAACTATCAATTATTGACTTTGCAAACTTGAGGGATTTAGAATTTGAAATGTGTGAACATTAGAATAAAGTTGGCTTAGACAATATCGAATCAAGTTTGAACTAGGATTTGACATTGGATCTCCTAAAAGGGGTTGACTATTTGTTGACTTTAGAACAAGTTTAACTTTGGATTTGAAAAAGAGCTAACTTTGGTTGACGTAGGAACATATTTGACTTTGGAATAATTTGACTATAATTGGAATAAGGGTAGAAGTACAATGACACAATTTGGACAATAATTTGAATTTTGGTCTTGAATTGATCTGAAGTTGTAATTGGGATTAGAATTAGGCCTTGATTGAAATCAGATAGCCTAATGACATGGTTTAGACAATAAAAGTAGGCACTTAGACAATTTTTGACATGGCATGATTAAATTTTGACCTAAGATTTTGGTAGAGTAATGCCTTATTATGTGAGTATGTATTAGAATATATTCAGACTTTGGACTTGGTTTATTTTTTAGATTTGGTTTTAAGTACAAACAAGGTTTTGGCAAAATAATAAAGTATCAACAAATAGGCATTAAGTCAATTTTAATAACCAACACAAGTTTACATCACAATCATTTGATCCTTCAATATACTAACCTTGAGAGGATTTATAAAATTTAAGATTCTTTAAAAAATTATTGCAATTTTTAGTGGTGTTTTAATCCCACCCTTCTCTCAAAAATTCCATACGAGTAAGGTAATATTTTGGCCTTGTTACTTTTACACCCTACATCAATGAATGTTCCATGGTAAAATAAGGTTTTAAAAGTTTTACTTGGATTTATATATGGTATAAATATATCTTGTGGTACTTGGGAACAAAAATTCATCAATTAGACATCAATATTTAATGGGCCATTCACCAAAGCATCTAGTCCCTTCTTGACCACTTCATCTATAAGATTTCAGTGAAGTGTTATCAAAAAAATCAAACTCTGAGGAACCTTTCAGCTAAGATATCACTTATGTAACCTAAATTTATATACCCATCAAATAACAGGGTTGGTATGAATGTCGAGGGATGAAATCCCAGTGAACACGCCATGAGGACTTGCAAGAAGGTGATGAAATCCAACCCACTTAGTTAGAATAAAAGGAATGTATTATCATTCTGATTCACAGGATCCCCTCAACAAGGAAAGTCAAGAACATATTAGGAAAATCTTTGGGATAAAAATAAATATGAACCATTCATTTATGGGTCACCGAAAAGGGGAGAGCACATGCACAAAGGTCCTTAAAATACACCCAAGCAACAAGAATCAAAAGAAAACTTACATGAAAAATAAATACTTTAATGATAAACAAAAAAAATTATAACCCAAATGAAATGTGAATTTATTTTAAGCCTAAATTTAAAGTGTTCTGAAGAGAAATAAATAAGTTCTTGTAGGTCTAAAAATCACTTTTTGGCCATGGCCCTACAACAAAATGGATTAGATGTTTGAGATGGGAAATAAATTTATATTTTTAAGGTCTCGAGTTTCTACCAAAAGGATGATTTTGTTGTTATGCAGGGTTAATTTTGTTATTCTATAGAGTCAATTTTTCCCTTCTACAAGGATGGATTCATTGATTTGAGGGTCAAATTCACCGATTGGAGGGTCAAAATCACTAATTGTCATAATCTACACATAAAACAAAATAGAAAGTAGAAAAAATTAAAACATAGGCATTTTCATTGATTAGCAAGGCAATTTCACTAATTTCAAAATAATTTCATTATTTTCATGGTAATTTTATCATTTTTGAAAAAAACACAAATAAAATTATTTTATGGATACATGCATCTTTTTGATACCTTTGTTTTATCACAAATGAGAGGTCAAATAAATGCCCAAGTCAAAATTTATGGCCTCTAGAAGATAGGTCCTATAAGTAGAAAACTAAGTAATTTCACTTATTTCAAGGCAATTTCATCATTTTCAGGGCAATTTCATCATTTTGGCAATTTTTTTTGTTTTCAAGGTAATTTCACCATTTTCAAAGTTGAATTCACCGATTCAAGGTCAAATTCACCAATTTTAGGGTCGAATTCACTAATAACACCAAAACCTACACACAACACAAAACATAAAGCATACAATGGTGAATTCATTTGATTTTAGGTTCAAATTCACTAGTTTGAAGGTCGAATTCATTGATTTCGAGGGTGAAATCATTATTTAGTAGGGTAAATTCACTAATTTCACCTAAAATAAAAATTAATGATTTTTTAAATAAAAAGAAATGAATTAAACTAGTTATCAATTATTAGGTTAATTATGGTAGTTATAAGAATGAGAATGGTCTAGAAGAACTTATGGGTGTCTCGAGTCCCACCATGCATGCCATATGTAGAATAAGAATCCAAAATAGGTTAGTCCATTGTTAGTGAATACAAATCTAAAATAACTTGCATCAACATAACATCTTAAGCTTATTCCCTAGAGTGAACTATGGAAAACAAGTAACAAATACAAAATAGAAGATAAAACAATAAGTATATACCTTCCTTAGAGATTTACTTGAAAACTGGTATGTGAAAAGGTTTGAGCTCAACTTGTAGGCTATAAGTATTTAACAATGATTGATTCTATGTGTGGGAAACATCTCTCCTTGTCTACACTTGATTTTTGGCTTGGCTTGGCATGAGAATGGTTGAATAAATGTGAATTTGTAATATGATTTCTTCATAGTAAGTTTACTTTAAGAGAGCTTATCTATAATGGCCAAAGTCTCTTGTATTTATAGACTTTTGGAGTGATTGTGAACTATAAATCTCATTTCAAAATGAGGGTGGATAATGAATCCTCAAATTCACGATTACACACATGGAGTGTATAAGAAACTCCATTTAAGGCCCTTTTTGAAGTGTGGAAGGAATATTGGAAGGAAGGTGCAATGACTGGTCCTTTTGGAGTGTGTCATAGGTCATATAATAAAAGAGTGTGTAAGAGGCCCTATAAGAGGTGTAAGAGAGTGTGTAAGTGGCTATGTCATAATCCACCTTGCCCACACTCCAATCTATTCCATTGACTTGTCCTTATGACATCACCAATGTGAGGTAATAAAGCACTTTTGATTTTAGAAAAATAGATAATTCTAAATTCATGGAATGTTCTATTAAATAAATGATTAAACTAATTAATCAAGGTGATTAATTGGTAATTTATAAGAATGATGCACTTGCAATGTTCTTTTGTGAATCAAATATTCATTTAATTTCCCTGAAGTAATATCTACCAAAGGTTAGTTTGATTTGGGATAAATTTGATAGAATTAATATTGTGATACAATCCATTGCCCTAACTAGGGGTGTGTTATTGTGATTTTTGGTTAAAATGGTAGTTGTGTGGCTAGATTAGGTTAAATAACAATTTATGATCAAATTTGTGTGTCATTACAAAAATTCACTCTTGATTATAGTTTAGACACTAAAGTGATTAAAATTAAGTGTCTTCACCCACTACCAAAACAATCACATTCACTATCTCTTTGTGCCTAGATTTCTTATCTCTTAGATCGACCATTGTTATTATGATGACTAGACCTTTATACTATGAAAAAAGATCTAAATCAGATTATTATCCTGCATGACTGGTTTTGGACTTGTACCTATTTTCTAGCTTTCTGGACACTTACATCCCAGATAGACCTTTGTATCAATGCAAGTGTCCACCTTTCTTACAAATTGTCCAGTTGTATAAATTCATCCAATTTGAAATTGAAATGTATCTTAAAGGTCATTCTAAGTATTTAAGTGTGAGATGTTTTCAAAATGGACTAGTATATATATAATATCAACCCTCATTCTTACACCTAAAAAATACCAAAAAATCACAAGGAAATATACCAAGAAGCACTCAATTAAACATTCAAGTGAGCAAACCTGACCTATTCATCCCTATTTCTATATTAGTCATAGCATCAATATTCCCATAGGTCTGAAGCATTCAAAGAGTAGTTCATGAGCCATGTTTTCTAAGTTAAAAGTTAGGTCACTACATATCTTTGTTTATCACACATTATATCCTTATGTAAACTCAAGCCAACACTAGAGGAGAACTACATAAGTATAATGCCATCGTCAAAGTACTGGATATATAGGAAATACCCATTGACAGAATAGGTCCTTGGGGAAACTTGACATTGTGAGCGCACTAACCCATTTTTCCCATAGTCACTCTAAGGGTGAAGAAGGTAGGGTTTGATCATTTGAAAAAGATAAATATCTTATGTATGTGATTTGAAAACATCAAAATAAAGGTGAAAAAACCCCAAAAGGCTTCAGTTAGTCACATTTAGATCCAGTTAGTATATGTATAGGACACATGCATCTAAGTCAGACACCTATATCAACACAACTATCTAGATCTAATTCAAGTGTCTGAGGACCAAAAAAGAATATTCTTAGACTCTAATGATTATTCCAAGATCACCTTCCAATCCACTTCCAACTTATTCCATATCATACTTGCATGTGCACAATAAACTAGCTAAGTATCATTATTCCCTATTTATTATAATATCTATCAATAGTTATACTTTACTATTTTTATCAAATCTCAATTTTATAAATTCATAATATTATTTGTCTAGGTTTTGTATTATTACGTGAATTCACCATCCTTGTGTAAAAGTTAATCTAATACCCCTTAACCCTAGATACCACACTTATCTATTATTATTATTATTATTATTATTATTATTATTATTATTATTATTATTATTATTATTATTATTATTATTATTATTATTATTATTATTATTATTAATTTAATAATACTTATGTAACATTAATTTTCATATTATCTTGTTGTTTTAGGTTATTTTTTGTTTTCCTTATTGCTTACTTTATTTAGTGCTCTTTAGTATTTTAATTGATCTTTATTTGTTAGTCTTGTTTTTCTAGTTTAAGTATTTATTTAGTAGGTTAATCTACTTTATTTATTAATTTTAGATCTTTTTAGTTTCCTTTTCTTTTATTAGTTGTTAGATTTATTTTCTATTAGTTTTTTTTTCCGTTAATTTTTATTTACTTTAGTTAGTTGTTAGATTATGTTAGTATTTATTTATATTTCATTGTTTGATTTTAGTTTATGTTTATTTTAGTTTGTTGCATCTTTTCTCTTTTTATTTGTTCTAGTTTATTGTGGCAATGAGACTGATAAAGAAACATATACTATTGAATTATAACAGATCTTTTATCTTTCCTTTAAGATTTTTTCTCTTTCATAGGATTTACTCTATTGGATAGGTTAGATTATATCTTTTAAATATGATTCTAAATTTATATGTTGAAGAAGTGATTTGAATACTTAATTCCTTATGTATCATGTTGACTTATTCCCATAACTATTAAAATACCCCATTTACACATCTTAGGATCAAGATTTGCTCCATAAATCCCTTATGATTAAACTGGTTCAATTAATATTGACCCTCGCATTAGGTGAAATGTATGATTTATTGATGCAACATTTTTCATCATCAACAAGAGGGTGCTAGTGAAGGAAAAAGGCATCCAAGAAAAAGTTTCAAGAATAAAGTGTGTGATTAGGAGTGGATAAGAGAATCACAAGTATTCTTGTGCCTGGCATGGATAATGCACCAAAGAGGAGGTATTTAAATTCCATTCAGGAGCTTCTAAGAATAGAAATGGGAAGGGTGAAATACATGCACCCTAGGATGAGGAGCTAAAGCTAAGAAAGAAAGAAAATAGAATATATAGGAAGAGGAAAGTTGATGAGGAGAGATTGAGTGAAATAGATAGTGTCTAGGTGCATAGGATGAGGTGCATAACAATCAGAAGATAGAATAAAACCAAAATCTAGATGGGGATAATCCATGGAATAGCGTGCAAGCATGATTACTTATCAAAAATAATTCAATAGATGTGATTAAATAATAAAGTGTATAATAGATAAAGGAAGCAACTGAACGCACTATAAAAGAGTGTTGAGAGTGAGGATTTGCATGAGAGAAACTAAGGCTAGCATATGCCTGACCTTTGAGGTAAATAACATAGTGGCAAGATTGTGACGAGACACATCAAGAGAAATAAATTAAAAGAGTGCAACTAAAGGCTAGCAGATCACTAAACTTTGAGGCAACTGGTAGAACCACAACACACACCAAGGAAGATGAGAAGAATTTTGATATGAGAAATGAAAGGCTATCATATCACATAAATATTGAGACAATGATTAAAATAATAAGGAAGAATCAAAGTTACATTAAACATAACTAAGGTTAGTAGAACATTGGTCTTTGAGGCAACTAGTAGGAATGTCGATTGGAAGACGTGTTGAGGAAGAAGAGAGGAAGGTGTAGATGAAATAAGTCTATTTATGAACTTTGAGGAAGCTAGTGAGGTGAAGTCAGTAAACATGCTAGAAAGAGAAAGAGGGAGTGCAGTTGAAGGATATTAGAGCACCAATCATTAGCGTAAATATCAAGAGGTGAAATTATTTAGAATGCACTAAAGAGAATTGATCTTAGAGAATAAGAATGCACAAAGATTAAAATAATACTAGTAGATCACTAAACATTGTGGTAACTAGTAAAGATCTCCAGAATTGAAATATGCATGAATAAATAAATATATACTATGATAAATACTAACGAGGGATAATGTTGCATATAACATAGTGCAAGCAATAGAGAAGAGTAGGTGAAGAATGCATATGAGAAGGCATGGAAGTAGAGAAATAAAATACATAAGGATGGGAGTATGTGAGGTGTAGATAGAAGTCTTAATGAGGAGGAGATGAAGAGAAGGTCAAACTTAGCTGGACCCCAAGTGAGAAGAGTATAATTAAATAGATGCATAAGATGAAAAATAAGTGTGAAATTAAGATGAAAATTAATAAAGCTAGAGATGGTGCAAGATACATGAGGAGAGAAACACATAAAAATGATAGAAGAGAAAGTGAAGAATAAAGTAGAGGTCCACTTGCATCAATGTGTAAGAGATGAATGGTGAGAAGGATATGGAATATATGCCCAAGAGGCTAAGGTTAGAGATGCATGTGGGAAAGTGTGGGATGAATATGCCTATAAAAGTATTGGGAAAATATGAGAAGCTAAAGGAAGGGGTAGTATAAGATCATCCTAAAGCTTATAAGAAGTCACTGATGAAATATCACTAAGTGTAGAGTAGCACATGTAGAGGCAAGGGAGAAGAAAGTTAGATAGTAGAAGTGTTGCACAAATAGAAAGAATATGAGAAGATCAAATAAGGAAGGAAGTGCACATAAGGGAGAGTGGATGAAAGGTACATAAGAAGATTTGAACAAGATCCTAGAAGAGGAAAGTAAAATAGGTGGGTACAAATCCATGAGATAACGTAAAAGAAGAGGAAAGTAAAGTATAAGAAGAAGAAGAAGGAAGAAAAGATAGGAGGACTGGAAAATCATAGAATGAGATTATTTAGGTATGTGAAAAGTGAATCAGAGTGCCTTGGTCAAGGTATCCAACCAAAATATTAATTCCATCACTTATCCCAAGGTGTAAGCAAGAGATTACATTCCAATTACATGGGGATTCTGATGTAGGAGCATCCCAAAAAAACTAATAATCATGCATGAAACTAAGTTTTAGAGCATGAGGGTGAAGAAAAATTTGGTATTCGAAGGAAAATACAAAAGGAGATGATGATGTATCACATGGGAAACCCCATTAAGGGATGGGCATGGAGATAAATTTAGAAGTACATGCACATATGGCATGTAGAACAAAGGTAGTTAGTAAAGTTCCAAGGGACTATATCAGTAAGTAATGCATGAGAAGGATTATCTATATCATGAGGCATAGAGTAAATAATACACATATAGTATGAAAGTGTGAAATCAAGGCCAAGGACACAAAGCCTAATACCAAACATGGAAAATGATTAAAAAATAAAAGTGATCAATCAACCAACTGTAAAAGGTGACACTTGGCAGGGATATGATTGGAATGATAATAAAAGATGATAGATCTATGAGGTAAGATCCAAATTTATTGTTGTCATAACTACAAGGCTCAAGTTATGAGTGAGTTAAGATACATAGTGTAGGCCTTTAAATTTTATCTTCAAGCCTACTTGGTGATAACTATAAGTCGCTAGACTAGACATGTTGGTAACTAGGCTACTAAATAGAAGTGTCAAGCCAATCAAAAATTTTGTTGAAGGGGTCTATGGATAGATTTAGGATGGAGGTTAGTCAATGTTTAATATTGAGTGTTATTTTAGAGTAGGGCCTAGACTAAGGACCTAACTCTACCAAAATGTAGAGTTGAGAGGGTAGAGAAAGAGAAGATCAAAGAGCTCTTAGAAGGGATCCGAGGAACCCCTGTGTAAATTATGAAGCTAATAATATCATTTATTTTTTTTCTAATAATGAAAATGTATTGAGAATCCATTATGCATAGTATACAGTTGCATGGTGAGTTGTTCACTCATTAGGAACACCTACCATAACACTACACCAGGTTGTGGCAAAATTAAAGGGATAGATAATGGGAATGGCTACCATGGACAAAGTGGGATGGACCAAATAAGTGTTAGTGGTAGAGTCCATAAGGATGAATGAAGTGCATGTGGATGAAGGGGTGAAAGAGACTAGAATGTGTTGTATGGTGGGTGTGGAGGTAACTAGTGATGAGGAAATGGTAGGTCAAACCATCATGTCCCCTAAATATATTATTTTTATAAATTCAATAATATCCTATAAAATATATTCATCCATATTCCCTTTTCCAATGGCCTCATTGGACTTGAAAATGGTTCTAGAAATGATGTTTGGAAACCCTATCATGATGGTAGCCTTAGAGGAAGGGTTGATACTGAAGGAATCCACCATAGGCATTGTATCATTAGGAGATGATGCTTGAGAAAGCTCAAATTATCCTTAAGTAGGGCCTAACCTATCCAAGTATTCTATGTTTATAACTATGGAAAAAGAACCGATGTGCCAACAGGTCGATGAACAATCTTTGGGACTAAAATTTATGAAACTTTCTATGAAGACTGAGTCTTTATAATCGAGGGACTATATGAAGGAACTTTCAAGCATGCCCTACTATAGACCTTAGTCACTTGAGTAGGTTTCTTAGGAATAGGGGGTGTTGTCATTACAATTTCTTGTACAAGTTATGGTGTTTTAGTTGGCACTTCCTCTAGAGGAGGCATAGAGGATGAAGGGGGTGGAGTCATAGACTGGAAGATTTGGTTCTAATGGTAATAATTGTTGCATGATACACTTAATAAATAATGTTCTCCATGGTATATGCACCAATATATGATTGAATATCAATATAAAGAGGAACTTGAGAAACAATAAGAACATGGGACTAAGTTACCTATGAAGATACTATTCTTTGGGAAGTTTACAAAGGTGGAAGCCCTTGTAATATTTACTTCTTGAGTGAGGGGTGTGTGGATAGTGAGTCATCACTTCGAGCTACTTCCCCTAGCCTTTCCTCTTCTTGTTTTGATTTTCATTATTTCCCTTAAGGAGAGTGTGAGATCCCTACTCTTTATATATATTGTGCTTCTTTTTCATCGTTCTCATCATTCACACTAATCCAATCATAAGGATGTGGATATGGATGATGTTGATAGGACTATGGCACTTTTCCTTTCAATGACAGTAAGTAGGATTTTAATCTCCCCTTAGGGTCACATCTCCTTAGCTCTTGATCATTCAAAGTTGAATGAACACCTCTATGTTGCCATTTTATATAAGGTTGGTCAAGTCTTGACAACGGTTCTCCTAATTTTGAACGGGAGAAGTGCCCAAGGAGCCTATATTTTTTCTTTTCAAACATGTCCAATTTATCATGGATTTGAAATGCATCATGTCCAATTTTAAAATGATTGCATGAAAATGAAATATTAATTACTACCATTCTTTGCCAAAAAAATTGAATTAATTAACAGATTATGTTCTATAATATAGTTGTTTAACATTGAATTCGAAAAATCTTTAAATTATAATTCATAATATATGATATCTAATTCCAAAAAACTCTAAATTGGAATATGATAGTACCAAAACTGGATTCCAATATTTCAAATATTTGACACTATAAAAATCCAATAATAGTAGTTTTGGGTTTTAATTTGGACTAGAATATGTTCAAATTTAATGAAATGATAGTTTTTTTAGCACATAATCATCAATACCAAATGGATTTTTTAGGTTACAAACATAAATATGCCAAGGTAACCATTTATCCACCTTAGATATGATGTAGATCAAAAAAATCTCCATATGACTAATACATTTAAGCAAATCCTTTCCATCAAACTTACATAAGTCCACCTTTGTGGTAGCTTTTAAGGCTTGAAATTAGTGTCATTCATGCAATGAGGCTATGCAATATTTGAAACAAAACTGGGTTGTCCCATATATCTACCATTAGTCAGTTGTGAGACTAACATCTTGATAGAATTCATGAGAGAGACCATTTCTCCTTTCATGTCATTGTATATATTATCCATATCTCCCTTTATTTTCTTGTGCATAGTCTCCAATTTAGATTCTATGTTGTGCATACTACTGTCTAGATCATCCTTTCTTTCCTCCAAAAAATAAGATTTAATATTAGAAGGTCCACTTGATCCAAACGCAGATTCTATCTCCTCTTTGTTAGGAGTTTTCCCTAGTGTAAACAAATTCTTTCCCTGACCTCTAGTTTGTAGCCTTGTCATCTTGAGGTTTGATAGTGCAAAATTTGATTTTATCTTTTGACCAAACAAATTTGGACTTAGGTCAGCTTCAAAACTAAAACTTCAAATAACATAGTCCACTAGATTTTTGCAAGCTTTATTAATATGTAAAGAAATAAAAATAAAACCCTTAAAATACATCGTGTAGAACAAACTTAGTAAATATCATAAAACCACAATAACTCACTCAAAAATGATCATCAAACCATACTTTTTTTATTTTATTTTTCTTGAATGATTCTCCAACTTTAGTTTAAAAATTTATGTAAAATTTTGTAAAGTATTACAAGATATAAGAGATTCTCTAAAATTAGTGTTTGGTCCACACTTTTTTCTCAAATTGAAGCTCTAATACCACTTGTAAAATAAATCACTTTACCAATAAAGTAAAAACACAAAATTACATCACAATATGATTGAAATAAGAGCACAAACTTAAATAAATGATGAGTCACTTCAAGGGGAAACCTCCACAACTTTACAATAAGAATAGAATTCACATAATGATGATAAAATACTTAATATTACCTCCTACATATACTCTAATTGTACTATAAAAATAACTTAGGCCTACCCCTATTACCAATATGAAACTATAGACCCCTACTACTAATATGAATCTATAAAAATGATCATATCACTCAATTAAAGGTAATGATAGCCATAAGTCAGCCACACATATCCAATACATGTCATAGGCTAAGGACATCGCAACCATACATATAGTCTTAACATAGTTGCTTAAACGCCCTTAAATTTGGATCATAATGTATGTGTGAAGGGTCCAAATTTGGTAATATTGAACTATTATGGTGACTTCCAAGACTTGAAACCACTTTTGTACATCCTCGGGCAACCCCCACATCCATTATATGTGCATCTTTTTTAGTGTCACTATGATTATTTGTATGATATGACACCTATTAGAACCATTCATACAACCATCACACGTGTTAGGACCATTTGTAGAGTCCTGACATAATTGGCTAAATTTGGGTCGGCATGTTTATCTTTCTCGATTTTCTTGCTTTTAGTCGTTGAAGGTCAGTCATGCATGCCCATTTCACCAAATTTTAAATTTTTTCATCTATAAATATATAATTAATCGAATTCATTTACCATCTAACATATATCTGGTAGATATTGGATACATGCTTGGTATTTTCATTTAGTTTACATTGTTACTCTGTCATTTTGTGAACATTTTGAGGGGTGTGAAAGATTAGAAGGGAACATATTAACCCTATCTATGTATATCCCCGAGTCAAACTATTCTTAATTTTAATCTTGAAATTTTTTCTTATTCTTGAGATTTATAAGTTATGATGCATAATTTCAAGACAAAAAGTGATAGATTAAAAATAGGCGAATATGATTGATAGATCATTTCATAGGTTATAAGCCCTGACCAAGATGTTTGTATAACCTTAACATTAATCCATTTTAAATTCAAATTTGATCAATGATAAGTTCAAGCAGTGGCAAATTTGTACAGACATTTAAAGAATATGACAAGTTCAAAAACAACTCAGAAATATTTATTCATTAGAGCAACAACATTTTCAAAAGCTAAAGACCTCATATCTCTCTATATGCTTAATTATGCAATTAATTTGCCCTTGTTTAGTGTATTTTGCATATTTTATCATGCTTAATTTGAGGTAGCCATAATTTGTATGCATATATTGATTGTTTTATATAATTAGGTAATTAGGAAATTAGAAGATTATTTTTAGTAATTAGGAAATGCTTTTATGATTAGAAAATATTTATGTAATGATTTTTATTTTAACATGATTTTGATTGAAAGAAAATATTTTGATTTAAATGTATGAATAATTAATCTTCAATTTTATTTGATTTAGTATTAAAGATTGAAGGTCTTCCATTCTACCAAATATATTGAAAAACCAAACTCAATTTTATCTCTTATATTTGTATATCTACATAAATCTAGATCTTAATAAATGGAATAATAATTATAACATTAAAACTGCGATTAAAATACACTCACAAAAATAACTTAACTCAAATATATAAAAACATCAACAAAACATAACAATCTAGATTTACCGAAAATTTACATAAATCTAAAAACATACTTCTGGAAACAAAAACCGCAACTCTAACCTAAAAAGAGAGGAGAAAGCAAATCATCTTTAAAAGGATAGGTGCTCCAAAAAGAACACTTAATAGGATCTTCACCAATTTAACTAAACTGCTTTTATTGTTTCAATATACTTAACCAAACCTAAACCTAACCAACCAACTTGTTCAACGTAAGCGAGCCACTTAATGGAGGCTGACACAAAGAGTTTAAGGTCATCTATCCCTCTTATAGATTTAAGATTGAAGGATCCCGGACTTAGCCAATTTAAGGTAAAGAGTTAAGTTGATATGTACGTGTCCTTAATAAATAGAAACCAAGGTGCACGTGCAAGTAGTGAACATAGCCTTACGTAACCATCCTAAATGCCTGTCAAAGTGGTCTAGAAGGAAGCTTTGGCATGGACGTGAGCTGTTCTACTTTGCTCATAAATTATATTGAAAAAGCTCTGCATAAACATGGAGCCTCCAACAACCCCTAAAAAAAAACTTTAAAAAAAGCTACATAAAAGTTCAAAACTAATCAACTTTCAAAGTATATGTATATAAATCTGGACTGAACCATAATTAAGAAGATTTTGACAAAATGTAATGGGTAATGTGCAAGGTTGGTAGAACTATTGAGGTGCTCACAATCTAGAGCAAGTTATGACAGCCACTATGGAGACAAATATTAATGGTGCACAGACAAGGCCATCTGTCACATTTCATGTCCGATTATAATTAATGAAGAATCCATAGATGGTCCATAGTGTACTGTCCTAGACAATAACCTATTCCTCTGTAAGCCTTCTGTTATCTAAGCCTACAATGCAGACAACAATGGTACCTCAGAAGATTATCAATTCGAACATTGAAGAGGGCCTAGATGAGTACAGGAAAAGAGATGTCTCTATAGACCTTTTAGAGTACTCCAATATATTGAACACCCCCAACAATAGCAATAAGAATGAAAACAATAATGGCAAGAATGGATATGAAATTCAGCAGCATCATGATGACGAGGCCTACGAATATTTTGGTTTTTCAACAACTGAACCCAAGTGGATCTCTGCTGTATGGAATCCACTCTCAGCTACAATACAGCCACTCAATAATCATATTGAAGAGACAAATTTCATTGGGAGAACCTTATGAGGTGCTGAATATGCCCTTCAAGGCCTGAGATTCATCAGTAAGGCTACCAGCAATACTGATAGCAAATCACAATGGAAGGTGGTGGAATGCAGATTCCACAAGCTTGGTAAAACTGATGGCCTTCTGTCTCCAAAAGACTTTGTCGCATGTATAGGTTGGTTTCATTTTCATACAGATTTATAGAAGTTATAACATAGCTTACAAGCCCTGCAAACAAAATTCTCTGGTATAGTGTATTTCCAAGGACTTCACGGGTTACCATATACTAATGTCTTATCTCCTACATAAGGACAAGATAGTTGATTTGTTCATTTGAATCTTCAGCTTTAGGGTGTTGAGCAATATTGAATAAAGGAATTTCTCAACTTCTTTCACCAGTACATGTAGGAGTTGTAAGCCATGAAGGACACCAAGTTTACAATGGTTTTCAACTGATGGCCTTTTGTCTCCAAACGATTTTGCATACAGGAATATTAGATTACCTTGCAAACATAATTCTCTGATACAAAATTGTATTTCAAGGACTTCAAGGATAACTATGTACACAAAATTCTTTCCTCCTGCTTTAGGACAAGATAAACTATATATTGGATTTGTTGATCATCTGAAAAATCGACTTTGGGATTTTGATCAATATTGAATATGGGAATTTTAGACTATACTCCTTCACCTTTATATCTACGAGATATCAGCTATAAAGGACACCAATTTTACCTTGATTTTTTACTAATGTCCTCCATTAAAAAATGTATGATGCTTGTTTAGGTTGGGTTCATATAAGAATATTACTTAATATGCAAGCTCTGAAACATATTTATGCTTTATTGTATTTTTAAGTTCTTCATGCATGGCTATGTAAAAATGTTTTGTATCCTCCAGAGGATCAATTCTATATTAGATTTATTCATTTGAATCGTAACTATATAGGAATTCGTTAACTGTTATCCTTCAGTAAATCTAGGATTTATCTTCCAAGGACACCAGTTTTACAATGATTTCAACAGATAGGCTAGTCTCCTAAAGACACTTCCTGCTTGTATAGGTTGGCCACATAGGAGTATTAATTAACTTCCATGCTTTTCAAACATAATTCTTTTCCAAATTGTATTTTCCAAGGACTTCAAGTATTTTACAAATGTATTATCTCCAAGATAATGATAAGATCAGCTATATATTGCATTTACTTATATAAATCTTCAACTTCAGGATATTGATCAATTCTGAATATAGTTTTATCCAACTGTTATTTTTTTTTTTGGTGGCTGCTGCTAAGAGCTCCTATAGTTTGAATGTTTGCCTATTAGAATATTAATAGTTACCAACTTGGAAATATTTTATTTCATCTCATAGTCTGCACCATGAAAAATGATTCATATGATGCATTTCAGCAATGCAACTGCACCTTTCTCTTAATTTTTTTTTTTCTCTCAAGACGATCTCACATGATTTTTGTTATTGTTGTCACGATGCTGTAATTCTCAGGGATGGTGGATTCTGCAGAGTTTGCAACTGAGCTTCTCAAAGCCCTTGCACGCAGAAGAGGTGACCATACAGTTGAATGGATAACATTGGAGGAGCTCAGGATTTATTGGTTGCAGATCACAGATAGAAGCTTTCACTCTCGCATGCAAATCTTCTTTGACCTGTATTTATCTGCTCATATAATGCATATCAATTTAAATTAATGCTCATGTTGCCTGTCCAAAACTACGGGTACTATTTGTAATCATCAAATGTCTTATTCTTGCAGCTGTGACAAAGATGCAGATGGAAGAATAACAGAGAAAGAAGTCTTGGAGGTAATAATAATAATGAAACCCCTTATTAATGAAAGGAGACAGAGCTAAGTTCAGAAGGGCTCTGCATCAATTTAACCATAGCTGTAATGGTCTTGCATGTAAATGTTATATGCTTGTATTTCTATTTGTAATTCATATTTTATTGGACTATAAGATTTGATCAGTTCCCATGTTAAATTCTTTAGGATTATGATATTGCAGGTTATTTTGTTGAGTGCATCATCAAATAAGCTGTCCATTTTGCAAGAACAAGCAGAGAAGTATGCTGCTCTCATTATGGAGGAGCTTGACAGAGACAAAAAGAATTACATCGAGGTAAAGAACAATAAAACTTCTTCTTTCACGTATCTAAGTTTCAACATGAGAAACCCCTAATCACCTTGCTACAAGTACATCCTTCGCATGCCATATAATTGCAGCCCTTGTACGAATACTTGACATAGCTAAATGTATTTAGTATATAAATCGAGGGATTAGGGAAGCTGGAGAGGAGGAAAATGACATTGATTTTTTGCAGAGACTGAAAACAGAAATGGGAATCGTTACAATATGGGGTGATATGATTTCTGAGCTTGTCCCTTGATCATCTTTACCTCAACAGTATTGAAGACTATATGCAGTCTGATTTTAGAATGGATTGTGTTACTAAGTTGCAGATGATGATAAAAGTAGGAAACTTCATCTTTCACACCTTTATATCACCTGGAGCACTCATATGTTTCAGGAGCACAAGCAGATGCCTGAGATGATAATGTACTGACTCTTAACGATATAGGACACTTTGTCTGGGTCCTTCTTGTCACAATTCACTCGAAATTGTTTAGGTAGCTTAATGTTAAGGAGAATTATTTGGGTTGGTTGGTTTTTATTGTTATAAGCTACTATGCGAGGTTGGTCCAGAGATTCCAGACTATGTTCTTAGATGGAAAGTGTTTCGTTTCTAGGCTGTTGATTCCACTCTTGAACAGTTTTAGTCATATTAGGCCCTATTTGTAGTTTGTATGGTTTTATAATAGGGGCTATCACTCGATTTTTCAAACTGTTTATGCTGTAATTCTCGATCACTGTACTTTAAATACTATATATGATCTACTTCAAGATCCTTCGGCAAATTGCTCGAGACAATTGTAAATTCAGCAACAACAGCAGTTGACTATGAACTATTGTCTAAATTCTTGACTTCCTGTTTACATAGACTACTCTCCTGATCTTACAATAAATCAACAATTGAGTTTGGTTTTAATTTTTGGAATCTGGGATAACATTTGCCAGGAATTATAATACTATCAAAATTATCTTTGGGCTAGTTTTCCACCCTGTTCGTTAATCCATGTTGTTGAATTTTCAACTTCAGAAGAAAAATCTACTAAAGAACATTTTTAATGATTTTTTATTATTTATGTTGATATAGTCATTGTTTATATGATTTTTTCTGCCATAATAGACTTCTGGTAGAAGAATGGCAGTGCCAATTTCATTAGTTTAAGTAAAAGTAGTTTTGGTTCTGGATACAATTTACCTGAATATTTTAGATGGGAGAGCGACACGCAGAATTCATTGATCATTCAACTCATATTGTATGTCTCTCTGTTTCTTTACAAGGATATTGTCCCTGTGTGATCCGGGCAACAATTCGAGGTGACCATTCGGTGGCAGTCAGCAACAATTCGAGGTGACCATTCAGTGGCAGTCAACTCCTCGACTGTTGTATTGTTTTCATTTTGTTTTGTCCTCGAGCAATTATATCCTCGAGCGTTGTATTGTTTCAATGCTGCAAGCGATTATATCCTCGAGCGTTGTATTGTCTTAATGCTGCGAGCGATTATATCCTCGAGCATTGCATTGTTTTAATGCTGGGACGTTAAGTCGTCACCCATTAATTCCTCAAGCCACGCAATCTCCCGAGGTGGTCTTCAAAATATGTATAAATGTATTGTAACCCGGGAGGGAAAGGCAGACATCTCTTCTCAGAGATAAGCATATGTTTTGGCAAGACATCTCTTCTCAGAGATAAGCCTATATTTGTATTGCGAGTCGTAAGTAATACGATGTCTCTTCTCAGAGAATTCATTGTTATTGTGTTGTTTTTGTGCTATTGCAATCTTCGTCAACCAGAACTTCTGATTTTTGGATCAGTGGTATCAGAGCGGTTTGTCTTGAGAAGTGTATGTTCCCGAGGATGAGGTCAGGATACAGGAAACTTGGGTGGGAAGCGACAGAGCTTCCAGACGCTCCCCCTGTGCGCCCCAAATGACCTCAAATGGCGGACAACACCGAGACATCCGATCCTTTCAAGGAAATGGTGAATGAATCCCTCCAGCGGCAACAAGCGCAGATGCTCCAACAATTTTCTCAAATTCTTCAAACACTTCCGATGGGAAATTCTGACTCTGCAGCTACACATCCGGGCTCTTCATCGAGGGAGCTTCCTTTTAGTGCCCCAACACCCTTCAAGGTTCAGGTAAATTTTGATATTCCCACATTTGAAGGCAAAATCAATGCCGATGCGGTGGAAAATTGGTTGGACCAACTGTCGTCCTACTTCTCGGTAAATAAGTTCACCGATGGAGAAAAGATCACTTTTGCTCTTTTGAAATCATCATTGCCCGTGAAAAACTGGTGGGAAGTGTACAAAAAGAGGTTCAATTCGGATATCATTGGCCTTAGGGTGGAACCCACCTGGGATGATTTTACGGAAGCAGTAAAAGAAGAATACTATCCCCTCGGCGTGTATGATGATTTGTACATACAGTGGCAACAACTTTGCCAAGGCAAGGACCAATCTGTGCAAGATTACACAGATGCTTTTCATTCTTTGTCTGCAAGACTGGGCATTGAAGACAATGAGAAACATAAAACTCTCAAATATCATGGTGGACTACAATGGTACATCCGGGGGGAAATGGATCTCTTCAATTTGGAAACCATCGGTGAGGCATACAAGTTCGCAGTAAAGATTGAGCAGAAGCATGGAAGAATGGATATAAAGAATCAGTCTTCAAAATGGAAAAGTGATAAAGGTCAAAATTGGAAGCAAAAGGAAGGAAAGACCGGGAAGTGGTGTGGTTATCACAAATCTGGAACTCACTCCAAAGAAGAATGTCGAGCTATCAAATCACTACTTTCTGAGTCACCATCCTCAACATATACTGCTCTATCTCATACAGACCCTGCAGTCGAAGAGGTTGAGGAAGAAATTATAGATGCTGATCCTGAAGCCATTGTAGCTTCATCACAGACACACAACGAGATGCTAGATGACAAGGAAAGGTTGTTTCACTCTAAGTTATGGGTGAAAGGTAAGCCTCTGCATTTCATTCTTGATAGCGGAAGTCAAAAGAATTTAATCTATACAAATGTTGTGAAAAGCCTAAATCTATCCATGAAGCCTCACCCAAAACCATACAGTATTGGATGGTTGAGCCCAGGGAGAGACCTCCGTGTCACCCACCAATGTCTTCTCTCATATGCAATACAACCTTTCCAAGATGAGGTCTTATGTGATGTGGTCAATCTAGATGTTTGTGATGTACTCTTTGGTCAACCATTCATGTATGATCGACATGGTATATACGAATCAAGAACTAGACGGATCACTCTCACTCTTGGAACACAGCGCTACAGGGTACCAGAAGTACCACCTTCCACATTTGTCTCTCTGCTTAGAGCCAAGAAATTTGTTTTCATGGTGGTCAAGCCACAGGAATCCATCGTAGAGGCCGAATCTTTCTGTGTGGGCCTGCAAGCCGTTCCTTCTGAAGCCGTAACCAAACCTTGTCACCCACAGCAAAATGGTCTGCATCCAATATTCAATGTGGAACTCCTCAAACCATATCACCCACCTCTATTGGACACTTCAGTTGTGGCAGAACAACTAGACATTAATGAGCTTGATCCACAGAGTCTTGCTCTGGTAGAAGAGGATCAGATTGTGGATACTTGGATGAAGACAACAAGAGGATGCTCTATTCCGCTATATCGAGTGGTCAGAAGAGGCCAGCTCAGCCACCATGGTGATTGGCTCACAGCGAATCAAATCCAGACACAGCTACCCCACCTGACGGGGAATCTTGACGCAATGGAGACCATTGCTTTTCAAGGAGGGAGGAATGATTCGGGCAACAATTCGAGGTGACCATTTGGTGGCAGTCAGCAACAGTTTGAGGTGACCATTCGGTGGCAGTCAACTCCTCGACTTTTGTATTGTTTTCATTTTGTTTTGTCCTCAAGCGATTATATCCTCGAGCGTTGTATTGTTTCAATGCTTGGAGCGATTATATCCTCGAGCGTTGTATTGTCTTAATGCTACGAGCAATTATATCCTCGAGTGTTGCATTGTTTTAATGCTGGGACGTTAAGTCGTCACCCGTTAATTCTTCGAGCCATGCAATCTCCCGAGGTGGTCTTCAAAATATGTATAAATGTATTGTAACCCGGGAGGGGAAGGCAGACATCTCTTCTCAGAGATAAGCGTATGTTTTGGGAAGACATCTCTTCTCAGAGATAAGCCTATATTTGTATTGCGAGCTGTAAGTAATACGACATATCTTCTCAGAGAATTCATTGTTATTGTGTTGTTTCTGTGCTATTGCAATCTTCGCCAACCAGAACTTCTGAGTTTTGGATCACTATGGGATGATTTGAGATGTCAGTTTGTGTTCAATAGTGAGTTTTCATGCAAACACTTTTCACAACTGTATGTCTTGGATAAATTTTAAATTTAGAGGACGCTTGTGTTGACCATAGATGTTTCTTTAGTCTTGTATGAAATTGTTTACCAGAATTCAGTCAATTAATCTAGCTTCTTGCATTGACAGCTTTCTCAACTAGAAAGCCTGTTTCAAGCTGCAGCAGAAGGCTTAAGAAGTGATGCATGTCAAAATTACAATCAGCCCAGTCTTTTGCTCCCAAGTATAAGAAAAAATCCTCTTCATACCATAACCTGAGAGGCAAAATTCTTTGTCGTGGATCACTGGCAGAGAATATGGATCATATGTATATGGGTTCTGGCACTAGTGAGCCTCTTCCTTTGGAAGTTCTTTCAATACAAGAAGAGGTCTAGTTTTAAAGTGATAGGATATTGTGTCTGCATAGCGAAAGGTGCTGTAGAAACACTCAAATTGAACATGGCACTTGTTCTTCTTCCTGTTTGTCGAAATACTATTACATGGCTCCGTTCAACATTTGCAGGAACCTTTGTTCCATTTGATGCCAATATAGAGTTCCACAAGGTAAATATATATCATCTGACGTCACTGATGTCTGTTACTTTTCATGTTTATGCATTATGCACAAGGAAACTACTCGAATGAAATATTTATGCTAGCAACACTAGTTACTGAAAATTTTGAATCTACAATGAGAAATTTATTGAATCTATTTATATTTCCAAGAAAATTTAATACTTTTTCCTACTAGTTTATGTACAAATTTCTTCACGTTAGTATTGTTAGTTGGGTAATGTCTACAATCTACACAAGGATTATAAAAAATTTGAAGAGTACTAGATATCTTCTTTCTGTTTGTAATTATTACTACAAAATTCATGGTTGTTCATATAAAAGAACAGTTGGATTTGAGATTTTGACAACAATCTTCTTTTTATGAATATATGCAGTTAATTGCAGTGGGAATATTTATTGGAGTACTATTATGTAATGTCCCCAAATTTCTATTAAAATGGTTTAATTAATTTAAGTTGTCCAAAAAAATAAGATTGCTTCAAAAGGATAACTTTAATTAATTAATTTAATTATTATGGAAATAAATAAAATAGCATAATAAAATAAAGTTGACTTCTTCTAGAAGTTTCCTGGGAGCCTTTAAAATAAGTGGAGGGCAAAGCATTTGATATATCTTTTGTTGCCAAAATATTCTGAGTATTGTGAAGCTTGAATCAGTGATTCAGCTAAAGTCTCTGAGGACGCAAACCTTCAGCATATTGGAGAAGAGTTGGACGAAAACCCAGCACTTTTGAGGGGTGGATTCGTGACGGAATTCAGGTTGTGCATATTGATCAGATCTGGGGCTTCAGAGGACATTCACTGGGTAGATCAGGGGTTCAACATATGCAGAGGTTTCCAGGTATTTATTCATTGATTTGATTAAGATTTATATATTTATATCTTCAGATCAGGTTTGGTACATAATCCGTACAGATCGGTATCAGGGCGTACCAGCGGATTCAAAAAAGGGAAGGGCACAGTTCATAGTTGCAGGCCGTAGGGTGTTACAGAGGCCGACATCGGCAGATAAGTGACCGGCATCGGCAGATAGACCGACATCGGCCGATCAGCAATTGACATCGACAATCAGGCAATCACAGGCAGAGTCACCAGCAGGCAGAGATCGCCACCAGACGATCGACGGCGGCAGTGTATCGACCGACGTCGGCAGAAGAATTGACATCGACGACTGTGTTTCCACACAGCGTCCAGATCTGTGCATACTTCCAGGTTCTTGCTTATTTGGGCTTCATTATACCCTCTATAATATAGCTGTGTACTGTAATTTTTTATTATTCACTGTTGAAGCAAATCTGGGCAATATATTTTTGTATCAGCGTTCTCTAAAGACAAATAATCAGATTTATATCTTAGTCTTGCAAGAAACTATATATTTTGTGTCTCCAAATTTAGTTTGGGATCTTTCAGTGGTATCAGAGCCACGCATCTTGCCAGCCTGTAGGGGTAAATAAATTTTATTTCTATGCATCCTGGAAGATTTGATAGAAGCCATAGATATTTTACACGTAGTAGAGCTCAGTACGAGCGAGAGTTGGATTTAGGACAGGAACCTATCATGGCCGAAGAATAGAGGAATGCCCATAGAAACCAGGATGAGGAAGAAAGAGAGATGATGAGGACCCTCATCACTACCCAACCCAGGATTGTTCAGGCTCTAGACCGATTACAGGATACCATGGAGCGTTTAGAGGTGGATAGACACAGAGGTAGAAGGAATAGATCAGTTTCAGTGACAGGTAGTCATCATACCCATCAGTCCAGTCAGCATAGTCACCATTCCCATTCTTCAGTGGGGAGCTCCCGTCATTCCTCTAAGCGAAATCATCATCATACACCTACTCCAAATAGACCATTACTGCCTCAGTTTGTCCCAGGTGGACAACCAGTACATGTGGATCCACCAGAGATGGGGTTCCAAGAGTCCGTTTTGACAGCCACAGCAGAGTGGAGAGCTTTACCCCTAGAGGTTAGGGAGGTTTTTCCTTTTCCCCAGTATTGTGCACAGCGTAGAGACACAGTCAGATTCAGGGGAGATCGGGGTAATAGACCACCACAGCAGCAGCATAATCATGACCTCAATAGAGCTACGAGGAAGATTACATTGGCTCCATATAATGGCTCTGGAGAGACTAGTGCAAGAGCTTGGGTCCACAAGCTGGACATATATCTTTCTTTGAGGCCCATGCCTGAGCGTGAGGCCATTCAGTTTGCGGTGTTGCATTTAGAGGGGATTGCATATGATTGGTGGCACCATGGATTGGTCACCCAGGATCACGCCTTAGTTCACTCCTATGCTGAGTTAATTGAGAGACTTATTGCACGGTTTGACCGTAAGGATACAAAACTTTACTACAGGGAGTTGGCTCATCTTAGACAGAGTGGTCACGCAGAAACTTATATTAATGAGTTTCAGCGTATTGCGGTTATGGTACCTGATATGCCTCAGAGACGGAGTGTGATGTTATTTATTGAAGGATTACAGGATAGACTTAAGGGACTGGTACGTGCTTTCCAACCAGCCACTCTTAAGGATGCCATTGATGTGACATTGAAACTGGATACTATTCCCACTTCTTATCAGGGTGATAAGAAATAGCCACGGACTCTCAGCCTATACAGAAGGCCAACGCACCACAAATTAAAGAAGGGTCATCCTCTATAAATCCTTGGATGAATCAAGAGACTAGGAATGACTTGAGGAGGAAAAAGTTATGTTTTTCCTGCAAAGATCCATGGGAACCAGGACACCGTTGCATGGGTAAAGGAAAGGTTCATTTGATTGAGGTAACTTCTGAGTGTGGAGATGAGGAGGTTCCTGATACGGACATTGAGGATAATATTGAGCAGGTTCAGACACAGTTGGAGTTAGACACCCCGGAGCCTTTGGCATCAGCCAAAGCAATTATGGCTACCCTCTCCAGTTATCCTAACTTTCATGCCTTTCGGTTGAAAGGTACACTTAAGGGTAAGTGGGTCGTGAGCTTGGTAGATACAGGTGCTACACATAACTTCATTGACCGAAAGTTAGTGGAAAGGCGTGGATTACAGTATGAGAAGTTTGGTGGTTTTGGGGTAAAGGTGGCAGATGGTGCAGTTTTGGGTTGTACCAAACGGATTCCACAGCTTAGCATTCAGATGGGGGATTACACTCTGACCGATGATTTTTATGTGTTTCCTTTAGAGGATTATGATGTGGTCTTGGGCATGCAGTGGTTACAGGGTATTGGGCGCTACATTATTGTTCACCACTGTATGCAGTTAGAATTCCTTTCTGGGGGAAGGAAGATTATCTTGAAGGCAGCACAAGATGGAGGACCTAAGGAGGGGTCATCTCACAGGATGGAGTCTCATTTTATAGGTGATGTGGTAAATAATTCTATTTGTTGCAGGGCATTTTCCTTCCCATTTATGAGTCATCATTCTTATGGGAATTTGGAGAGCATGGTAATCAAAGTAGCGCAGCAGTCTTTTGCGAAGACTAAGGTATGTGATGGTGAATTTGCTAATTACATGTTGAGAATTATCACCTTACTCTCTAGGAGAAATAAGGAGACTTTATTCACAGATATTTTGCAGCATGGTGTTTCTGATAGAAGAGTTTGCAAGTTTTTGAGAATAATATGGAATCTAGGTAGTTGGTATTGGGTATCAGGAGCGAATTGCTTGAGGACAAGCAATCTCTAGGAAGGGAGGACTGTAATGTCCCCAAATTTCTATTAAAATGGTTTAATTAATTTAAGTTGTCCAAAAAAATAAGATTGCTTCAAAAGGATAACTTTAATTAATTAATTTAATTATTATGGAAATAAATAAAATAGCATAATAAAATAAAGTTGACTTCTTCTAGAAGTTTCCTGGGAGCCTTTAAAATAAGTGGAGGGCAAAGCATTTGATATATCTTTTGTTGCCAAAATATTCTGAGTATTGTGAAGCTTGAATCAGTGATTCGGCTAAAGTCTCTGAGGACGCAAACCTTCAGCAGATTGGAGAAGAGTTGGACGAAAACCCAGCACTTTTGAGGGGTGGATTTGTGACGGAATTCAGGTTGTGCATATTGATCAGATCTGGGGCTTCAGAGGACATTCACTGGGTAGATCAGGGGTTCAACATATGCAGAGGTTTCCAGGTATTTATTCATTGATTTGATTAAGATTTATATATTTATATCTTCAGATCAGGTTTGGTACGGAATCCGTACAGATCGGTATCAGGGTGTACCAGCGGATTCAGAAAAGGGAAGGACACAGTTCACAGTTGCAGGCCGTAGGGTGTTACAGAGGCTGACATCGGTAGATAAGTGACCGGCATCGGCAGATAGACTGACATCGGCCGATCAGCAATTGACATCGACAGTCAGGGAGTCATAGGCAGAGTCACCAGCAGGCAGAGATCGCCACCAGACGACCGACGGTGGCAGTGTATCGACCGACGTCGGCAGAAGAACCGACGTCGGTGACTGTGTTTCCACACAGCATCCAGATCTGTGCATACTTCCAGGTTCTTGCTTATTTGGGCTTCATTATACCCTCTATAATATAGCTGTGTACTGTAATTTTTCATTATTCACTGTTGAAGCAAATCTGGGCAATATATTTTTGTATCAGCGTTCTCTAAAGACAAATAATCAGATTTATATCTTAGTCTTGCAAGAAACTATATATTTTGTGTCTCCAAATTTAGTTTGGGATCTTTCATATTACATGCAGGGATTCATCTTGGGTGTGATTTTGTTTGGATAGCTAATGCAGATGAAGAAACCTTTAGTAGAATCATTGGTAGTAAAAGTTTTGGAGGCACGAAGCCTTCATTTGCAGGAATTCTTATGACTGCAGAAGTGTTGACAGGAGTGGTGATAGTGATTCTTATGTTTGTGGCATTTCTATTAGCAACCCACTGGTCTAGAAGAAGTATTGTTAAGCTTCCATGGCCTTTGCATAGATTAACAGGATTTAACGCTTTCTGGTATTCCCGTCATTTGTTTGCTCTGGTGTACTTGCTTCTTGTAGCTCACTCCATGATGCTATTCCTTTCCCATGGATGGTCTCAGAAGACGGTGAGAAAAATGTTATCCTTTAGATTTTCAGCAGTTTATCTGTAGAAAACTTAAGCTAATCACATGATTTCAAATGTTTTTACCAGACTTGGATGTACATTTCAATACCTTTACTATTATATATTGGGGAGCAAATACTACGAGTCTTGAGAGCAAGGCAGTATAGGGTCAATACACTTAAGGTAAACATTTCTGCATTAGTAGAAATTTCCAGGTTAAACAATAATAGGTGTACTGCGTTCAATTCAAACATGGTATATTATACCAAGTCTGTATATATACTTCAAGTTGTTTGTTCAGCCTTGGGCACATACACATACATAAAACCACAATAACAGAATCTAAATATTTAAAATGGTTGGTACTTCAATAACACAGGCTTCTATATACCCTGGAAATGTGCTAGCTTTGTACATGTCATAGCCCCCGGACTTCAAGTATCAGAGTGGGATGTATCTCTTCCTGCAATGTCCGTCGATATCTCCATTTGAGTGGTATGTATAGAAGGCCAATTATTTATGAGTTCTTCTTTCAACAACTGTTAAATGTTGAAATAAATTCAAAGAGCTTACACTAGAATCTGCCACAAGTATATTTATTTGAAGACTCATTTTAGCATGATCACATCTTGTTGAAGATTTACTGATTGTGCAACAAAGAGATATATGCTTTATGCATTCTTGTCTGTTGACAGTAAATGATATATCCTTATTTACATGTGCTATTGATTGATCCATGCTCAACTTTTTCTGAGTTCTTGGGTTCATAACATGTTCTAGGCACCCTTTCTCTATCACATCGGCACCAGGAGAGGACTACTTAAGTGTTCACATTCGTACATCTGAAGATTGGACTCAAGAATTAGAAAAATTATTTTCAAAGGTTTGTAATGATCTCTTAGCATTTCAGAAAAAAAATTGGCTACATAGCATTTACGTCTTCCTTTGATCTAATGATTTTATCTACATATGTTTGTTCTCTATCAGTATTAATGGTCTCTTTTTTAATATGTAAAGCTGTTTGTCAATATTGTACTGTGTTTTAGCAGGCGTTGAAGGTGTCTGAAAACGATAATGCTGCACTTAAAATAAACATCAATCAATATGTACATACAAGGTACTGATCAAACCCATAAGCCACGCATGGCATTTTATGCATACCATATCATTGTTCAAAGTTATAGCCTTAGATTTTCTATATATTGTCATATGTATCTGTGAATGTTGATTCAGATTTATGTTGTCATTTTTTGTAATCGTTAACAGATTTCCCAGACTTGCCATAGATGGAGCCTATGGTGCTCCAGCACAAGATTATAAAAAATATGATGCATTGCTTCTGATTGGACTTGGAATTGGAGCTAATCCAATCATTAGCATTCTGAAAGACCTGCTCATTCACATCAAACTAAATGAGATGCAACCATCACCTTCGGTATGTGTCAGTTTTCCTTGATAGAATTTGGACGACCTACTGTGGTAACTGTTGATGCAGAAGATTGCACCCTTGGCAGGAGACCGAGCTCCTGCCTTCCTCACGCAACTATGGAAACTCCCCTCTCGCCTGTGGGACTGGCGAAGCTGGAGGGGAGAGTCTCTAGATGAGGTCTAGCTCCCTTTGATGTATCGTTTAGGCCCTGGTTTCTCTTACTGCTAATAAATAAAATGAAAAAAAAAGGAGGGGGGATGAAAAGGGAGAAGGAGATGCTGAAAACAAAACCTAAGCCTAAAAAGAAAAAAAGGTGATACACCAGAAAATGTGACCCACTCAGGCCCAAGCATACACTTTTCACCAAAAGAAGCGCCTATACATTTCATTCGTCATGAGAGAACCTTCTGCATCAGTGGGTCAGAGGTCCATGGAGATACAAGGAGGGAATAACTACTAGAGGCATTCTGAGATGCACTGTAGCAGCCTATCCACTTCACGTATACTCCTCTAGGGACACTTCTGACGGACCTGTAAAAGGAAAACTCAAAATGCACCAGACATGCTGAAATCATTCTGCAAAAGTATTAAGAAAATGACTTAACACAGAATAAAGGCATATACACATACTAAAGATGCAAAAAACTTAGAATGGAGGTAAAAATGTTGTGTTTCGATTCAAGGTAAATATCTGGCAGAGCTCTGCCTTACAAGCCCGAGAGATTTTTGGGCAGAGTTTTGCCTTAAGGCTGAGAGTCGGTCTTTTTTCTCAAATGAGAAGTTTACAATTTATAGAGGAAGAAAGGAGGCCTTTTGGCGCCCCTTTTACAAGTGACCCATGTGCCTTACGAGCATTGGGAAGAGCAAGCCACTCAAAACATCAATGAGATGCGCCCTTTGTTTGCTTGTAAGGCTGCTTCTTCAAGTTGATTACACAATTTGTCTACTCATAAATGCGAAATGAAGAAAACTGGTCACACTGCTAGCTGTTTGCACCTCCCAATGGTCAATTTGCAGGCACTGTATCATCTGCCAAAATAACTTCTTGAATCGGCGCTTCCTTTCGCCACTTAGACTATCTGCCTGCTCCATGCTGTTGGCACTTTTGTCTTTTCTACGTTTGTCTTCTTCTTGCCTTTTTCAACCCTCGGGGGCGATCTCTTGGCGGGTAGCTGCGTTCCTTGGGCTTTTCCATGCTTGACGCTCAAACAGTTCAAAAACAAACGGCTAGTTCATTTGGTTAAAATTGACGGCTTTCGGGACGTCACCGTCCTGGGCAAAAGTCCATTGGGTCTTTCCTGCGGCCTTTTCTAAGCTTCGGGCTTTTTCTCACTTTGTCTTTTCTGTCGGGATCTTTGAACTTTCCCTGTGCTGGTGGCCTCCTTGAACCAAGCTGTTGAACCAACCCGTTGAACCAAAATTGGTTCAACGGTTCAATCGGTTCAACGGTTCAACCACAAGGCATTGAACCGAGCGATGAAATCTTGTATTGAACCAAAGGCTGTTGAACCGCTGAACTGAACCAAAGCATTGAACCTAAGCCTTGAAACGGCACATTGAACCAACCGATGAACTTTGCCGATGAACCTTGTGTTGAACTTGAACTGATTGAACCAAGCGTTGAACATGAACCGATTGAACCAAGCGTTGAACATGAACCGATTGAACCAAGCGTCGAACTAAGGCATTGAACCGGTTCAATGGTTTAAAGAAGCCGACTTTTCTTGTGATTTTCTTTAGACCAGAGCCCGAAGAAGCCTTGTAAAACCTAGAACTTTCTGAACTGGTCCTTCCTACGCCAAAGACTAATCTGCAGAATCCGTAGAAAACCAAAACCTGCAGAGTCCGTAGAAATTGCCAGATTCATGCAAAATCGAAAAATGAAAATGGCCTAGCACAGCAGGGGCAGAGGGTGACCGATTTTTGGCCTGTTGGGCAAAAAATGGTCAACAGTAACTTTAGGAATCTTGCACACTATATTATCTTCAAATCATAATCGATTCAATCGTCTAACAGGCATCTCCAATGTACAATACTGGATCCCCATCTCTTAGAAGGAAGTGAAGATCTAGCAGAAGCCCTATGAATGCCTATTTCTACTGGGTAACGAGGGAACAAGGATCTTTTGAATGGTTTAGAAGTGTAATGAATGAAATAGCCGAGTCTGACCAGAAGGTATATCGCATAGAAGGTAGTTTTATTGATTCATAATTTTTATCTTCTTCATCTTCCTAATCTAATATTTCAATAACTAGAATTGTATATCTATTAAAATCTAATGAATTTTTTGCTAATATTTGATACTTTGTGGGTAGGCTGTGATTGAAATGCACAATTATTTGACAAGTGTATATGAAGAAGGAGATGCAAGGTCTGCTCTGATTACCCTCATTCAAGCTCTTCACCATGCTAAGAGTGGAGTGGACATTCTCTCTGGGACAAGGGTATGCTCTTGCTTTTGACTTGAATTTTCCAATGTTCTTGAGGTCACAACAGTTCCCTGTGGAATACTAATATTCATATATTTATAAAGGCGAAGAATCACAAATTAGAGGTCATGGAAGACAATCTTGATCTACAAATTAAACTAGTTGTGTAGGACATAGTAGAGATCTATATGATATTATCGAAATGATACACGTATTTCCTACCGCTATGGAAATGTTTGTGTCTCTTTTGCTCCTCATATATAGGTCTTAAATCCTTGTCATTCTAGAGATAGGGTATAGGGTGCAAGACCATGGATTGATTCATTCTAGCATCCTCCTTGTTTCTCCTATCCTTTACATCCTTTATGCTTCCACTATTCTTAGCTTCGTGCCTCACTATCACTTGGTGGTTCTGGTGTAAATTGTATCTCCTCGCCGTGTGCCTAATTTACTTGCTGGAGGGTATGGATATATGTCCGCCTAATTTTCATATGCCATAAAATCCTGAGAAGGGAGTCTCCCAAAGAAGGGGGAGAAGCTACGCATCCTGGTCCTACAAAGGGGAATTCTATCATCTGATTTTAGGAAAAAATTTATGTCCTTGAAGAGCTTCTACTCTCACATAAGATTTTTGTTAAAGTGAAACTAAAAGGAGGAGAAGCTTTTAGAACTAATAAATGAATATTCAAGTTAATCTGTTAGAAATGTTTTCCCTTAAAAACCTTGGCAATATGCTACCAAATTAAAGATTAGACTGCTTTATTTGATTTGATTTTCTTATTGCCATATTCTAAACAAATCAACAGTACAATCACCACTCATAATTGCAGTCACATGATTGAGAATGTTCTTGTGGAAGTCATCCACTACCACATTATTGAGATGCTTCTGAAGTATTTAAAAATAGCTTCCAAATATTAATTTCATTATTACACCTTATCCTAATGAGGCGAGCATAATTGCTAAATGTTTGGAAGAGCTACGTGATTCTTTAAACACTGGTTACAACTCAGATTATTGCTCTCCCTTCTCTTGAAAGGAGCTCAGATGGTTCCTGATACCAATGGACTCTAGAAGATATGTCCCCTGATATGACTAAGCTATTGCATTTAATTTTTCATCTTCTTTGTCATCTATATCATTTCTAAAAGCTTAGATTTGTTAAAGTTTATGCTATGTCAATCCTTAATTCTAATTGTAAGCTCGACATGCAGGTTTGGACGCATTTTTCAAGGCCAAACTGGGAAAGGGTTTTAACACTTCTTTCAGAGACATATGCGAGTTCAAGGATAGGTAAGATTCATGCAAGAAAAACAAAAAGGTTCCATTTGAAGCTAAAGATTTTTTATCATTTGGAATCACTTGGTATAGTTGTTTCATAAATTTGTTAGAGTTATTAACTGAAACTAGGCCGACTGAAAATGGATTCCAGTATTCTAGATCTTTATAAAAAAAGTTTACGCATGGACACCTCGTAATTCAGGCTAGGGACCAGTCCCCATGCCCTTGCCCTTGCCCACATTTTGTGACTATATTCAAATGTAATAGAGCCAATACCCTTATTCATATACCATGGTGCCCTATTTCAAAATGACAACCCAGTTCGTGTCCCCATATCCCACTTCTCCGCAGTTGACTATAGTTTTATGATGCAGCTGTGTCACTAATCATGGAAATTTGAATCCATTATCACACACATCAATAATCACAAAATGAAGAATGGAACTCATAACTTCGTGCTTGTGTATATGCGTCCTTTACACATTCTCTCATTTCATTGGAGCATGCATGCCTTATTTGTTAGGCACCAAGGTGGTTGTTGGGCGGTTACACCAAAAACCCTAATTAGCTTTCCATGTTCCTAACATAATCTATTTCTTTTGAGCAGGAGTCTTCTACTGTGGCCCATCAACCTTGGCTAAGGAACTAGACGGCTTATCAAGAAAGTACACTCAGCAATCACAAGCCAAGTTCATATTTCACAAAGAGAAGTTCTAATCTGCCTATTCACCTATGCTGCCAACTGTCATTAACTGTCAAAGGGCAGCTGAACTAGTACAGATCAGATGACACGTGCCAAAAAAAACTCTGACAGTTTATTTTTCAACTACCAATGATTGCCAAAGCACATTGAGGCGGGACTTTTTCTAACAAAGCACTGCATTAAGTAATCCCAACTGAGATTCCTTGCTGCCTTGAAATCAATGCATTTCAATAAGACATGATTAAATTCAAACTCAATAATCAAAAAAAGAGAATGGATGCTCATACCCACCTAAATTTTTTATCTCCAGGATCACATTCACAAGTGGGCGTTTCATGAATGGAAGCATGACTATCGTAATGAGGAGATCCTTCCAATGCAGCAGTTGGATCACAAGAATTAACACCCCTGTTCTAAAGTAAATTCAAAATCAATGCAATGGCAGTAGAATCTGTCATCATGTGATACCACTTAGGTGTATATGTATTTATGTTTAAAATTGAATTTATATGTATATATCAGAGGGTTCTGGCAAAGATCAGATTATGACCTAGACACAGCTGGCAGCATTGGAGAAGATTGAAGTTTATAATTTGTTAACTGTAAAGTGAGATGTATTCATTTTGATTCCGAATTTGGATTAGAGATCCCAAAAGAAACTTACTACAAATAAATCTTTTTTCATAATCTTGTTTTCCCCTGATTACTGGTTATTCTCAGAAAAATAAATGCATTCCACAAAAGAGTTGATCAATAACATTAATAGTGTAGCTGATTACAATAATCCTAGTAAGAATACACCTAAATCAAGTTCTCCTTTAGCTAAGCCCGACCTTTTCTTATTTGGTGTCCCCAGGGACTTATACCTGGGTGATGGCTTGGCATTAGAAGCCATCATCCTTCACATTGAAGCTACAACCCTATAGATTATTGTGGATTTTTGTTTAATCTCAACTTTATATACAAAAATATTAATTATATGTTGACACTCAAAAAAGGTCTTTTGACATTTATTTCACATTATTTTATATGTTTTATGTACATTTGTCTATGTATCAATGAATGGTCCAAATTTAGCGTTATTGAATTGTTATAGTGACATATGAACCCAAACCATCTTCTCTCATCTTCATGCACCCTCCACATATGCCCAAACCAAACACTCACTAGTTTTTGTTTTGCAAGACTTACTTAAGGTGACCTTCATTTTGGAGATTTAGAAGTCAAAACATGTTAATTCAAGTCATAAAATGACATATTGGAAGTAGTCAAACAACACTGAAAACTCACTTTGCAAATTGTAGGTTTTGACTAATATCATCTTTATGGTCTTAACACTATTTTGTACAATCCGAGGCTACATTATTTAGGACCAAATCCAATAGGCGATTGGTTTAGGGAGTTGTAGATTCACAAGAACATTTCCCTATTGTGGCTATAGGTTCAAAAACACGTGTTCATAAGAGCAACAACATTTTCAAAAGTTAAGAACCCATTATCTACTTTTATGTTTGATTGCAAATTTAATTAGGCATTATTTGTTGTATTTTACATGTTTCATAATAATTAATTTGAGGTAAGTGTAATTTTATATATTTTGGTGAATCTCAATTGTCTTAAACTTTATAAGGTTTCTTTTTTGGTGAACCTACTTTGTACATGTGCTCTTAGATCTAAATCTCCAATTTTATTGGTGAAAGTCTTCCTACTTAATAGTGTTTTGAAAATTCTTAAAGCTCCAGTTTGTTTGGCTTATGTGGTGTATTCTCTTTCATGTTTGATTGCATTTTCTATCACAAAAATCGAATAAATCTAAAATTCTATATCTAAGTATTAAAATTTAATCAAAGGGAAATAAATATTGTTGCATGTTTTATCTGTTTTTGGATAAATGTGGTTTGTTAATCTTTAAGTAGATAGAAGTGTGTAAATGAATTCAGATTATAAAGATAGACCATATAGTAAAAATATGAATGCAAAAACTTGAAATTGATTTGGCATTATAACTTGTTAATTATAAAAAGTACAAAAAAAAAAAGATAAGATACTTAGCATTTTATTATATTGTGTATGATTGAGATTGCAAGTAGACACAAAAATATATTAAAATCGATTGTGAGCCTTTCATATCAGTAACTAGAGTTTTGGGTGGGTTGGTACACTACCATCAAATTTTAGTCATTATCATTTGAAATTGTGTTTCAAGTCTAATGTTTCTTTGTAGATTTGGCCTCTTAGTTTTTATACAGGTATGTGCATGTACTTGTATTTTGGCTTTATGTGTGTTATCACTCAATCTTGCACCTTAAAGATGGTTGTTCAATCCTCCTCTAAATTGAATGAATCATTAGAATACCTCTAGGTTTATGGGTTACCTATCGTAGAGGTAAACCTCTAGGTTTAAAGGCTAGCTCTCTATATTAATCCTTAATAGCTTATCACCTACACTACTTGCTTGCTTGGATGAAAAGGGATAGAAGGAACATGAAAATAAATTACCCTAATGAGGTGGTACACTAGAATGATGTCCACTAGACTACCATACAATTATACTATGAAACATGACTCACAACACTAGTCTCAACATCTTGGATTGCTCTAACATCAATGTTTCAAACACGAAGGTGATATGCATTGTACTACTCAAGGTGAGTGAACATGAGGTCATATTGTAGACACTAATGCTACTCTTTACACTTATAGATAGCCAAATACACTTGACTACACTTCATGTGACCTGTTAGAGTGAGATCTACTTGCATCAAACATGTAAGAGCAAATAAAAGGCAATGATAGATACTTATCACTTGACATTCCACTATACACCACTTCACACACTTAGACAAAAAAGTTATGGAATCAAAACTAGAATGAAAATCTTTATTTCAAAGGCAAATACAATATTCAAACTGGCAGAGCTTCGCCATACTAGGTGTGGATTCTTTACAAAAACCCAAATAGCTTGCATTTATAGAGTATATGAGAGGAAAGAGAAAGATGGAAGTGGAAAGGTCACAAAGCCAAATGTCAAGACTTGAAGACCAATTACATTGTAGGAGAATGAAGTGTGAAAAGAGGTCTGGAAGTTGTCATGGACAAGTGTCCATCAGAATTACATCCTTCTCCTTTAAGTTGGCGTAGAGTCCTCAAATAGCCTTCTTGAAAACTGCCTTCATGATGAAGCATCACTTGATCACTTGAAACTGAACTAGGAAGTCTTGACACATGCAGTATCTTAGGGAGGTTGGAAAAAAGATATGATAGTCACCTTATACTTTCCTAACTAATATCCTTCTTTTTGACACTTGTGTTCACTATTTGCAGTCAAACTGCAAGTGTTCATCTCAAGAAAATTGGATTCCTGTAGGTGACCTTCAATGTTTGGACTTTATGTTTCATGCACTAAGATCCTCTTAAGGTCACTAAGACCATTTCATAGTTAAGTGGACTCATCTTTGTCTATAGGTCATGCTATCACTCACCACTATCAATGCACTGTGAGTCTACAGTCAAACTGTAGATCTTTTTTGGGGGTATATGAGACCTATAGGTGGTCATATGCATGAATGCCCTTGAATCCTTGTTTCTCTTCTAGTCATTAGAGATCATTTCACACACGATTGAGCTCATCTCATGCTTTAAGACCATAGTATCACTCACTACTATAGGTCACTAGTAGTTGGGTTGATTTTAGTCATTTCAACACAGTGTTTATTGAGTGTTTGAGGTCAGAACTTGTTTGAGTTAGAAAATACTCAAATACATCCTCTCTTGATCAAGCGACCACCTTTTCATGTTCAAATGTAACCCCTAGGCTAGGGCTACAAGATGGAAACTACTAGACCTATATAAACCTCAAGGCACTTCACCATGGAAAGATCAAGTGTATGATCAAAACTTCATTCAGAGAAATTAAGGTAAGTTGTCTCAATTGCAACTTTCTAACCCTGTGAACATGGACTCAAGTCTGCCTACATATAATGACCTCACCATTGTCACCATAGTGCTTTCTACGTTCTCATCTCTGATTGAAAGTCTCAAATGATCTCAAACAACTTCATTTCAACACTCCTATGTCTTATATGTATTGACTTCAGGCCACTATAGGAGACTGTTTGTAGGTGTTATTAGATACATGACTGTGTATATTGAATTGGTCCTCAAAACCAATCTCTGACCTCTTTGAATATCTCAATCTGATTGTTTCCACCTTGAGAGTCTTCTCACCATGCTGAAACCTTCTTGCTTCATTATCATGACTGATCAAGGCTTAGTTTCTCCTAACTGTAGGTGATAGTCACAAGATTTTCTGACTGTGTGTGTATTTTAGACCTTGCACTTCTAACCATGGCTACTTGAGACTAAGCTTTCAAAGGAGAACTGATTGATCCGAAAATCCAAGTTATAAAAACTTTTACAGTTTGCTTGGATTGGATAAAAAAATAAATTAAATATTTTCCATTTTCTCCTTTAAATAAATTCAAAAATTAATTTATAAAACCTATTAATTTAATAAAGGAAATTAAAAAGATTTTTTTAATCACAGAGAAAAAATTACAAAAAATAACACAAAAGATTTGTTTACGGGGTTCACCAAATGGCTACGTAGGTCTTCGAGTCCATTTTATGAGTGTTCTCATCATTTAAACTCTTTGAGACTAATCACAAAAGTCTCCCTGAGTAAATAATTTATTTTCATACCAAATATCTATCTGTGCAACAAAATAAACCTCCCAAAGAATCTCCTGCCTCTATATCCAAATATCTCTGTTTGCAATTTCCTTTGTGCAAATCCAATGCTTCTCTTCCAATGTTACAAATTTTCTAGTGGGCCACCAACAATTTTTCTAAATTGAGTTTTTTCTTATTTCGACAGCTCAGTTTTCTGGTATTTCCTCTGCCTTCACAATTAACTAAAAATAATTATTATTTTCCCATAATAATGAGCTTTCCCCATTTTTAAGTTTTCGTTCCATTAAAAATGAGACATATACAATTCTAACGCTAACAACAATTTTGTAATTAAAACAAACTTTGCATAAGCTTTGTCAACATTATTATGTGACAATTCGTTACGAAGTATTGGAAAAATACCGGAGAAAAATAAGTTATAAATAAACCATTCACAATTGCCAATACCTAATGCGTTGGATATATATATACTGCAGCTTAGACGCAATATTTACCCTGTAACTTCAAAATCCCATGCGAGATTACCATGTTGTCCACAATACCCAGGTGCCAAGATAAAGTTTCACAGTGTGTTTCTGGTGGAGTAAACAACAACAAATTGCCACACCATTAATCATGTGTCAACGGTTTATTACCACGCTGGAAAATATAAAGCCAAGATTGCATTGACATCAAGATCAAGAACAAGACTTACAAGTTTGGTAAATCAAGATTACCATGTGATAAGCATGCAATAATAAGCTTGAATTTATTAAACGCCATGATCTATTAAAATTAGAATGCAAAAATGTGTTGCATGCTATTTGAAGTTCAACGCTATAATGAAAACATGCAACTTTTGCCAAGAAAAGATTACCATGCTTTATAATATGGAAACCCCTGTATTAAAAGTTTGGTGCTAAGATAAAAATCCATGCCATTATAGTGACATGTGTCCACTTAAAATCCTTTTTAGCAAAGACTTAATATGCATGGAGTTTTAATAATAAGAGTGGTACGAATTTTTTAAAATAAAAGATATTTATTAAAATCTCAATAAAAATATATTTATTAATTCTTAATAAATATATTAAACTATATAAATATTAATTTAAATATTTTAATAAAATATATTTTATTGGTAGTAATATTTCAAAATTAATTATAAATATTGCATATGGAAGTGTGGTATTATTCGCATTCATAACAATAATGTTATATTATAAATATTTGATCGAAATCATGGGTGGAAATCCTTTGTATCATTCTTCCCCATTGAGAGCTTTTGGACCTCCAAAAGTTGAATTTAATTATCAACCAAATGAAGGTTTTTTTTCCTCACTTTATCGACTTCCATCTATTTTGCTTTATTCGGATGCAACCCTTTCAAACCAACACGAAGATATTCTGTATCACCTCTTTGTGTAGTTATGGTTTTCCCATTTATAATAACATCTTCCTACAACTTATGAAAAGACTCAGGAACAAAATCATCAACATTAAGAACCTGAATACCCTCATCTTGAACCATAATCATAGGAGATTCATATAATTTCAAGTTTTTCACATTAACCACTGAATAAATCTGCATATAAGAAGGCAAATCCAATCAGAAAGCATTTGTACCAATCTTTTCTAAAATCTTGAAAGGACCATACCCGATTGGTTTTAATTTTCTGCCTTCACCTTTCAGTCTTTCTTTGCTGATGTGAAGCCAAACCTGATCATCCATTTTGAATTGATGATCAACTCTGTGTTTGTCATGTCTAGCCTTTTATTTAGCTTGGTTCTTCTCCAACTGTTCTTGAACATCTTTCTAGATCATTTGAATTCTCTGAATGAACTTTTTAGCCTTCTCAACATCATTGTGTCCATTCACCACTGAGTTAGATTCTTTTTTAAAAGAGAAGTCCAAAAGAGACATGCAAATAACCAAAACAAGTCTCAAAAGGAGACTATAAAGTAGAAGAATGCAAAGCATAGTTATAAGAATGTTGCACATAATATAAATGTTCATCCCATAATTTAGGATGTTTACCACAATACCACCTGAGTAAATGTACCATTATTCGATTGACCATTTTTGTTTGTCCATTGGTTTACAGATGAAAGGCTATACTTTTATTTAGCTTAGTATCCATCAAATCCCACAATGCTAACCAAAACTCACCATTAAATCGAGCATCATGATCAGATATAATAGAAGTGGGTAACCCAAAATGGATGCAAACATTCTTAAAGAATAAATGTGCAGTATCCTTGCTTGTAACATGTTTAGTACAAAGAACCAAAATACATATTTTTGCTGAACCTATCCATAACCACATTTAGATAATCATGTTTTCTTTGTGACATAGGTAAACCTCCTACAAAGTCCATAGAAATACTTTCCCAAGGATGGTGAAGAACAAAAAGAGGTGTATACAATCCTAACTTCCAGTTTCTAGGTTTACTTGTGGAACAAAGAATGCAACCTTTAATATATTTAGATACATTTTTTGTCATACGGGGCCCATAGCAATATATTTATAACTGTTCAATTGTTTTATCAATGCCAAAATGCCCTGAAACAAGAGAAGTGTGTGCTTCTCTAATCATGTGAATTCTTTCATCTTGTGGAATACAAATTTTTTCAAGATGATATAACACTCCATTATGCACATGATAGTCAAATGCTTCTACTTATTTATCATTTATCAAATCTTCATAAACATCCTTAAAATCAACATCTCTAGCATATTTTTCCTTATAACTTTCATTAACAAAATGACTATACTGAAAAATAGTAGATGCTACAATAGGAGGTCTAGAAAGCATATCTGCGACCTTATTATGTGTTCTCTTTTTGTACTTTATAACAAGATGGAACTGCTGCAAAAATCCCATCCATCAGAAGTGATGTGATTGTTGTAGCTTGGATTGTGATTGAAGGTATTGCAAAGGCTAATGATTTGTATGGATGATTGTCTCTTTGCCCATCAAAAAGTGTTTCCACCTTTTCACACTCTGCACCAAAGCATACAACTCTTTATCATAAGTAAGATAATTTTTAATTGCACTTGTAAATGTTTTCGAATGAAAACACACTAATTTTTTATTTTGCATTAACACTGCCCCCGTTGCATACCCATTAGCATTAGTTTCTATCTCAAAAGATTGTCGTAAATCAGGAAGTGCAAGAATTGGGGTTGTACTTATCTTTTATTTTTAAGTATTGAAAGCATTCCCATGCTTTCCTCCCCATTGAAAGACTTGTTTAACACTTGTTAAAGCATGTAAAGGAGATGCAATATAAGAGAAGTTGGCAATAAAATTTCTCCAAAATTGAACTGCTCTGAGAAAAATTCTAACTTTTGTTGCATTATTAGGCCTTGGGAAATTTACTATGGCTGAAACTTTTACAGAGTTTATTTTTAATGAGTCATTCCCTACAACATAGCTTAAGTAAACCAAATATGTTTTTACAAATTCACATTTTGACATCTTAAGGAAAAGTTTCTCTTTTTGAAAAGTATCTAAGACTTTCCATGTCTTTAAGATGATCTTCCCATGTGTTACTAAAGATTAAAATGTCATCCAAGTACACAATTACAAAATCATCAAAAAATAGTCTTAACACATCATTCATAACCCATATAAATGTAGCCAGGTGCATTACAAAGCCCAAAGGGCATAACAAGCGACTCAAAAAGACTCTGCTTAGTTTTGAAAGCAATTTTTTAACTATCACCATCACTTATTCTTATTTGGTGATAACCACTTCTCAAATCTAACTTAGTAAAATACTTTGTATGTTTTAATTGATCTAACAAATCATCAATACGAGGAAGAGGGCAGTGGTTTTTAATCGTGATTTTATTCAAAGCTTGGAAATCTACACACATCCACCTTGTACCATCCTTATTTGGTACCAAGACAATAGGTGAACCGCATGGAGAGGTACTTCGCTGAATGACTCCTTTCTCAAGTAACTCCAACACTTGCTTCTTTATTTCTTCATTCTCTACTATTGACAACCTATACATGCCAATATTAGGGAGAGAGGCATCCTGCTGCAATTGAATCTCATGTTGGATTTCCATCTTAGGGGGTAAACCTTGTGGTTCCTAAAAAACACCATTGTAGTTAGAAATAATATTTTCTATTTCAAATTGATGTTTAGGATCACAACCCTCTAAGGCTTTGGATTTTTCACTATCCTTGGATTTTACAATCACGAGAACAAAACTTTTACTTGAGTTTACAAGTCTTTTCATTTTTCTTATAGAGACAAGAGTTAAATTAGTTTTGACACGATGGGCTCTTACTATGTATTCAATCCCATCCTTTACCAACACATATTTGTTCTCTTCTCTATAAAAGATTGTCTTTTGATCATATAAGTAAGAACTTCCCAGAAAAAATCCACAAATATCTAAAAGAATTACATCTAGCTCTACTTCATCAATGAATTTAGAAGTAATAGCAAACCTCAAGGTGCATGTTTTTGTGACTTGCAATTTTGTATCATCACACACCCATCCTAAAAGATACGATTTTAGATGTAGCTTAGTTTTGAGTCTTAACTTTTTAACAACCTCTTTAGAAATAAGATTAGTTTGTGATCCACTATCAAAAAGAATATCTATTTTAGTATGCTTAGATGACTTTTATGTGGAAAAGCTCATTTCTTTTTCTTTTAACATGTTTCGATTTAGTTTTAGAAGATGAAGCAATAACATAAGGTTTAGGGTTAAAAGAGGAAGAAGTTGAACCTTGCATACCCATTGCAGTCACTTTTGTTTTATCACCAGAATCTGATCATAGGACCTGTTGGATTACAACATTATTCTTCTTTTCTTTTTTATTTCAAAACCTCTTTGACTTGAATTATGGATGGATTTTTCAACACATAGCCTAATAATTATTCTTCTTGAAGTGATTACAAAAAGGTTTTCTTTCCTCTTTCTTAATAGTGTAAGTAGACTTACTCTTACCCTTTCCTTTACCTTTTCCTCTATTTTCAACTGACTTGTGAGATTTCTTTCCATAGCCTTCCTTGATCATCTTACCCCTGGCTTCCACATGGGTAGCTTGCACACAGACTTCATCAAAGTTAGAAAGATTAAACATTAGAATAGTATGTCTCAAATAACTATGTAAACCTCCAATATACTTCAACAATGTTTCTGAACTATATAGAGGAATGCCCAACATTAATGCCTTCTTTCTAAACTTCTGAGTATAATCCTGCACACTCTAACCTTTATTTTGTCTTAAGTCTACCAATCCATAGTAGCTTATTGCATATAATCCAAAGGATAAAATTGCTTTCTTAGTTCAGAAACAAAATCATTCCAGGAAGAGATTACCTTATCATGTTGCTTGAGATCATCCTTCTAAATTTTTTAGTATAATCCTGCACACTCTGACCTTTATTTTGTCTTAAAGTCTACCAATCCATGGTAGAGTATTGCATATAACCCAAAAGATAATTTTTTTTTCTTAGTTCAAAAACAAAATCATTCCAAGAAGAGATTACCTTACTATGTTGCTTGAGATCTTCTTTCTAAACTTTTGAGTATAAACCTGCACACTCTGACCTTTATTTTGTCTTAAAGTCTACCAATTCATAGTAGCTTATTGCATATAACCCAAAGGACAATTCATAGTAGCTTATTGCATATAACCCAAAGGATAAAATTGCTTTCTTAGTTTAGAAACAAAATCATTCCAGGAAGAGATTACCTTACCATGTTGCTTGAGATCTTCCTAAATCTTACTCTCCCACCAGATGAGTGTTGTGCCACTCATACAGAGAGTAGCTAACTGAATCTTGGCTTCCTCCTTGAGAATATTCTAAATCCTGTAATATATCTCAATCTGCTTGACTTAGTTATCCAATTTCTTTACATTGAGCTCACCATTATAAATTGACAAATTAAATTTAACATCTAATTTCAAATGTGGAATAGTTTTATCGTCTACAGAAGAGGAGTCCTTTTTAGAAGGTGAAGATGAAAAAAAAATTCTTCTCTTTCCGCTTGGTCTTCCTTTGCTTATTTCCCCTTTTTGTGTTCCTCGTACATTTTCTCAACCATATTTTTCATGTTGAGGAAAGCATGCTGAAATTCAGCCTCAAACATATCTGCTCCCATACTTGATTGTTGGCTTGCACATCTTGTACCATTTTCAAGATCAAACTCTATAATTTCCCCTTCACCACATCTTGATCAAGACCTAGTTAACATACAAGACTATTGTAATTACTAGACAATGTATTAAATGGCTTTGATCATAGGCTCTAATACCAAATTGATCCAAAAATTCAAGTTATAAAAAAATTTACAATTTTTTTGGATTAGATAAAAACATAAATTGAATATTTTTCAATTTTCCCTTTAAATAAATCTAAAAATTAATTTATAAAAAATCTTAATTTAATAAAAGAAATTGAAAGTATTTTGATCACAGAGAGGAAATTAAAAAAAATAACATAGAAGATTTGTTTATGAAATTGTTGATGACTTAAAATTGTGCTTGATCTTAACCAATCAACAATGGGAAGTTTCAAGCTGTGGGACAATGCGGCTTGAAACAATCTCCAGATTTTAGAGAAGCTGGTCTCTTCTTTTGTATCAATTGTTTGGGGACAAGGGATAGGAGATTAAATAGAAATGCAAATACAGGAAATGAAGCCTAACTACGGCAATGCGCCTGAGTGTAATCCTAATCCTAACTTTAACACAATGAGACTATTATAAGATTCAATTACATTTAAGAGTAGACAAGTGCATGATCAATGTAAAAGATTGAAATAATAGAAACAGAGGCTCACAATAGGGAAGTCTTTCCCTGAGATACAAGGAATGTCAACAAAGGCATAGTGTTCAATCTTCTTAATAGAATCTTCCAATCACATAAGAGGCACATAAGTCACGTACAGTTATATAAACCTTCCAATTCAAGAAAATGAAACAAAAGCAAATGACATTCCTAATCACAACTCCAAAGAATCTACAATATAGACTACTTTTCAAATGACACAGACAACACCAACCAAGGCATGGAGCTCAAATTTTCTTAATTCATTCAGCCACATAAAGGGCACAGAAACATGCACGGTTATATCAACTTTACAACTCAATAAAATTGAGACAAGAGCAAATGATATTACTGGTCAAAAACTTTAGAAAGTCTAAAACTATGAGAAACCCCCCCCTCTTTCTTCTTACAATTCTTCTTCTTTTATATCCTCAGATGACTCCTTCCATCAGCCCCTTTCCCGCGTAATTCTTCTCCATCCTTTCCTCACAGGGGACAAAACAGACGGCACTTTTAATGCTTTGGGGGCTCCAAAAATCTACCCAAGGGATTGTTCCATCTACTCAAATTAACTCCAGCCGATTTTCCCTCCATTTCACTTTGCGGCAATAGATACACGAAACACCTTGTTATGTTGAAACGAGAAGGGACACTTAGTCAATTTATTGAAAATCTTCTTGTTACTTAAAAAGCACCAGCAAACGACACTTGGTGATTTCCACTAGATTCATTGAATACACGCAGCTCTCTCTGCTCCCCTTTGGCTGTTCTGTAGTATTACTTAGGACACATATCAGACTCTCACAGATGATGACACTTGGTAGTTTTCGCAGACTCTTGAAGTAACACCTGAGGCCCACCACAATCATTATTCAGCAATGAAACTCGAAGAAGATCTCTCGGGTGTTGACACGTGGTGACTTTCACTGCTTCTGGGAAGATACGTGGCATCTTCCGCTTCTTCTTCTAGGGGTATGTGGCATCTTCTACTATTTTTGAGGACAGAGTAGAAAGGGACTTGGAGAGTGACATTTGGCAGCCTCCATTGCACTTCGGCACTTAAGCAAAATGAAACGATGCATTTATGCATTGAATGAAAGCATTGGACCCAGGCATTGAACCAAAGTCTCTCGGATGCTGACACATTGTGACTTATGCTGCTTCTTTAAAAAGGTGGTTCAGGGCCTTCCACGACTGCCACCTAGTGCTTTTCCCTGCTCTACTGCTAAGCTTGTTGGAAGTCTTTGCCAAAAAATAGAATGAAAAGCGGGTGCCTCTATGAGATGCGGATGCTAACACGTGTTGCATTTCGCTTAGCTGCTACTGGATAAGTGGCACATTCCACAACCTTCCCAAAAGTTACAAAAGGGGGCTCAGAAGATGCCAGCTGGTCAGCTCCATGTTTCAGAAAGTGACACTTGGCGGCTTTCGCTCGAATGCAACACTTAGGCAAAATGAAACGAAAGAAACAAAAGAGTAAAGAGGACCCGCGCTCAGAAGGTGACATTTGGTAGCCTCCACTACACTTTGGCACTTAGATGGAAAATGAACTTGTGCTCTACCCCAACTCTGCCACTACAACCAAGGTGTATGGGAACCAAAACTATAGTGCTTGACTGAAAATTTGAATGCAACGTAGAGTAAAAATTTACTCTACAGTTACTGATGACCCTTAGGATTTTTGAGCTTGCTCAAAAAGAAAACTCCACCTCCCGCTAGATCAAAATTGTGAAAATTACAGCTTCAAAAGAGCCATCGACATATGTTTAAAACACTTATTTAAAAGTAAAGCGGGAAAACAACAAAAAAACAATGCGAGAAAGAGAAATTATTTAACTATAATACATGAAAGACCCAAGTCAATTGAAATGCTTTAAATAGATTCCATTTACAGGAATCTCTTCAGGTTCTTCCATCGACTCTAACTCGAAAGAATTCTTCTGCTTGCACGTGTGAATTCTATATGGACCAGTCCACAACGCTTCGAATTTGGTATGCTGACCCGACTTGGTAGCCTGTGCATCCCATTTCAAAACAATCGAGCCTACTTCAAAATTAGGATTTGAAGTCCTTTTATCAAAACAATTCTTAACTATTCCCTGATGCTTGATTAATGAGTCATGGGCTGTATCCCTCTTTTCCTGAACTTCTAGAAGTTCTGCGAGTCTGACCTGCATGGGGCCATATTCTTCAATCTCAATCTGTTTGGTTAGCTGAAGAGCAGGGATTTCCAAGCTTAGGGGAATCACGACAGACTTTCCATATACCAATTCATATGGAGACATTTTGATCACCTTCTTGGGCATGATTCTATCAGCCCATAGTGCTAGATTAAGCACTTTATGTCACTCTTTGTGATGATCAGCCCCCACTCTTTTGATGAGTCTTATCAGGTTCTTGTTGGTTGATTCTACCAGACCATTACCTTGAGGGTAATAGTTAGATGAAGTTTTCATATATATATATATCATGTCTCAAGGCAAAGTCAGATACCTTAGACCCCAAGAATGCTTTAGCATTATCTGAAATGATGGTGCGAGGAGCCCTAAAGCGAGTAGTGATACCCCCTAGAAAATCTAGGATCACATTCTCTGTTGCTTCTTTAAGTGGGACTGCTTCAGTCCATCTAGTGAAATAGTATGTGGCAGTTAATATCCATTTGTGACCCATGCTAGACACTAGATTTATCATCTCAATGAAGTCAAGACCCCATTGAGCAAAAGGTTCATCCACAACTATAGGACTAAGGGGCATGGCTGCATTTCTTCTCATCCCCATATAATACTGGCAGGATTGACATCTTCTAACCCGCTGATAACAATCTGTAAATAAAGTAGGCCAAAAATATCCTACCTCACTTATCTTTATGGCTGTGGTCTTTGTAGAAAAATGTCCCCCTGATATTCCATGATGCATTTCGTGTAGTATCCTTTGAGCTTCAACTTGTTCTACACATCGTAACAATTTTCCATCAAAATTTCTTCTGAAAAGGACTTGTTCAATTAAAACAAAATGAACTCCCTGTATCCTGTAATATCTCCTCTTGTTTCGAGGGAGTTCTCTCGGATAAACCCCATATTTCATAAATTGAATCTTGTTTGTGACCCAGGATTCCTGATCAACCTCCTACAATTTTAGCACCATCTCTGTCTCTCTTTCTGAATATGCTTCTTCAGGTAACAATTTTTCAAGCTCTTGGGTTATATATTGGCACAGACCCCTGCCTCTGACTAGTTTGGTGGGTTTGACTTCTACATCATATTCAAGGATATTAGTGATCCAATTGGCTCTTTTTTCATTAATCTCACCCTCCATGATGTATTCCCTGACGCTTGGGTGAGCTACAAGTATTAAAATTTTGTTCCCTGATATCAGATGCCTGAATTTATTGAGGGCTTTTACCATGGCGTAGGCTTGTCTTTCCATAAAATTGTATCTGGTCTCATAATCTCTGAGAGTTCTTGAGAAAAAGGCTATTGGGGGATCCCCTTCTAGCCTATTGTTCTTTTGAGTTAAGACGGCAGGAATACTCGACTCCCCTCCATAGACATACATTACGAAGGGCATGGAAAAATCTGGATTCTTGAGCACTGGAGCTACTGAGATAGCCTTCTTGACCCCCTCAAAATCTTGCTTTCCTTCTATAGTCCACTTGAAGACCAAGTCCTTTTTTAGCAAGAGTGTCATTGGTCTAACCAAGCCTGAAAAATTATATATAAATTTACTGACAAAATTGATCTTCCCTAAAAAGGACTGGACTGCCTTTTTATTTGCTGGAAGAGGTAGGTCTATTATAGCTGCGATTCTCTCAGGATCTATAGAAACTCCTTCCTTAGATACTATGTGTCCCAATATTTTACCCTGAGGTACATCAAAAATACATTTCTTGGGATTCAATGATATCCTAAAATCCTGACATTTCTTGAAGACATATTCTAAATGATCAAAATGATCATCAACATTTTTTGAGAAAACAGTGAGGTCGTTGAGATAGACCAGGATGACCTTATTTATTAGTTCACCAAAGGCTATATCCATAGCTCATTGAAAGGTGGCTCCTGCATTTGATAAACCAAATGACATCTTCACATAGGCGAATGTCCCCCATTTGGTAGTGAAAGCAGTTTTGTATTGGTCTTCCTCAGCTAGCCAAATCTGATTATATCCAAAGAAACCATCAAGTAAAGAAAATCTCTCTGACCTAGCCACAGTTTTCAAAATTTGTTCCATAGAGGGTAAGGGATAGTGGTCTTTCAGAGATGCTCTGTTTAGATCTCTAAAATCTACACACAGTCTCATATCTCCATTCTTTTTCCTAACTGGGACTAGATTTGATACCCATGTTGAGTGCTTGATTGGAAATATTATTTTTGAATCTAAAAGTTTTTGCAACTCATCTACCATTAGAGGTTCGATCCTTGGATTTACTGGCCTCTATTTCTGTCTGATGGGCTTGGATCCCTCAGTCAATTCTATTGTGTGCTGGATAATGTCTCTGTTGTATCCATGAAGATCTTCATAGCTCCAAGCTATGACTCTGTCATATCTCTAGCACAATTCAATTAGTCTTTCCTTCTCTTCTCGATTTGCAAAATTCCCAACTTTTAGCCTCTTCCCGTCACTCACCTCTACCTTAGAATAGTCTGCTTTATCTACCCAGAACCTTTTCTTTTCTAGGCTTACATCCTCTGAGTCGAACAAGTTTTCTAAGGTGATCAATCCTTTGGGGAGCTTATTTGTCCTTAATTGGATAATCTGATTGCCATATGCCTCCTCAATTTTAGTTTGTAACTGATCAGCAAACTCATCTGATTGTTGTAAAAAAGAGACTACCTGAGCATCATTTTCAAACACTTGCCAATTTTCATCATTGTCTGGGATGGTTGGTCTCACTATAACTTTTACTGACTCATTGTTAACCAATAGGCTAGTTGCTAGGTTAAACTGTGAGCCGATCTGAGCCATCCTATCAGCCTCAGAGTTTTGACTTCTAGGGATTATCTCAATATTAAAAGCCTCAAAATCTTCTATCAAATCCCAAATCCTATGCCTGTAGGATCTCATTCTCACATTTTTGGCTGCTGCCTTTCCCCTAGTTTGCTTTACTACTAATTTTGAATCTCCTACTCTTAGATTTTTTATTCCCTTTTTCTTGGCTAACAGGAGCCCATGTACTAAAGATTAATATTCTACATCATTATTAGTACAAGCAAATTGGAATCGAATAGCCCTTAAAAATTTATCACTATTTGGAGCAGTAAGACAAATTCCTGCTCTGACACCATGTTTACTTCTAGCCCCATCAAAATTCAAAGTCCAAAGCTCTGAATATTGGGTAGTAGGTACCTCTTTTCTTATGACATTTGGGATCCCCTGATCCTCATCAAAAATGACATACGTGCCCAAACCAGTAGAGTCATAGTTCCCATACAGGTCACTATGCATCATAGCCAACAACTGGCTGTTTTCTTCTTCTTGATCATGCTCAGTCCAATCGCCTAGTTCTTCAACAAAAGTCCTTTCTTCTTTATTCATCATGGCATGATCTGCTTCTAATCTTGTTGTTGGTTTGTTGGTGATATGGTCTTTGGACAGTGGTTCAGATAGAATTTTTATCTTTAAACCGTATCTGGTTCTCAGGATGAGGTGGGACTAGTCAAGAGACATGTATCCTGCTATTTTTGCTATAAAGTCTCTAGATAAACATAAACCAAAGACGGGAGGTATATCTATGACAACTATATCTTGGTTGACAATTATAATGGGAAATGTGTATAACTGCAAGGGGAGTTGTTTAATTCTCCCTATGGTTTGCACTATTTTGCCATCTAGCTGCATAACTCCCTTTGAAAGGGGTTCATATTTTATTTTCAAAGCATCAGCTATTTGCTTGGGCATTACAGTTGTACTGGCTTCCGAATCTATCAATGCATTATGCAAGAGTTTCTTTCCAATTATCAGAGTTAAATAGAAAGGCTCTGGCTTAGATTTACTTACTTGTGATGCATTGTTCATGAAGGCTATTGTCGTTGGAGGAACCGTATCTTTGAGGTTTTCCTTTTCAGCTGGTCTTTCCTTGGTAACAACACCTTCGAGCACTGCTTGCCCTTGCAGAGCTTCTTGTAGTAGTGTCTTTTGTTCAGGAATAGTCAAGATATCCCATATAGATACTTGTGCTGGGGTCTTCTTTAATTGGTTTACTATATTGATTGGCCCCAAAGACTGAGTTTTTTGGTAATAAGGATACCTTGTTTTTTCTTGAATCTGGACAGGGATCCCTTGATCTTGTACCGGCGGAGGCACTTCTTGCCTAATGGCAGCGTTCCTTTGCCCTTGAGATGGAGGATTATTCTTGACCTAACCACTTACAACCTCAAGCTATTCCATCATCTTCCTCTTTGATCTAGTGTAGTAGTCAGATTGCACCACTGGCCTCTGGGAGGTAGATGCTTCGTTCAAGAAAATTGCTTCTTCATCCTCAACCCATGAGAATAAAGCATGTTCAAGGGCTATTTCTTCCTCCTGTTGCAAGGACATTCCTTGCATCTGAGCCACCAAAACTAAATTAATTTTGCATGCCGAGAGACTGGTAGGCTTGATTGTTACTGGTACTAGCAAACTGACCATCCATTCTTCTCTGCTCAGCCACCCTTTGTTGTAGATTACCCCTAGGACAATCTCGAGGTGTGTGAACATCATTGCAAGGGAAACACCAAGCATTAGTATCATCCACATAATTATTCTGACCTAGAACCATCTCCCTATTTGAGTTGGGAGGAATGGTCTGCGAGGGTGTGGGAACTACAACTAATTGATTTGCTGGTTGATGGTTGGTTTGCCTTGGAGAGCCTTGATATTGGTTTGTTTGAGATGAAAACCTATTTCCTTGATAGCCTTGATAAGGAGGCTTAGGGAAAGTATTCTTCTGTCTCTTTATATTAATCAGCTCATTGGAGAATGTCCTTAGCATACTCTTGATATCGTCCATCTCAGATGACTGAACAGGGACCGGTTACTTCGCAGGTGATGGAGGGTAAGTATACATAGACACAGGTAGACTTATAGCTTTAGCAACCTCTTGAGGGAAGGGCAAGAAAATTTCTGGGAAAACAGGCATGGGAAGCCTTGGAGGTAACTTCCCAGCATCAATTAAATGATTCTCAGCTCTGACCACAAGGTCATAAGCCATTGGCAAAGTGTGTCCTCCCAATGACTGAATCATAACATATATATCTAAATTCAAAACTTTGAGAAAAAACACTATGGCCATACCAGGTGGTGGTTTAGCTGCAATAGGGATTTTGTCCCAAGTTTTCTAGAATCTGGTGTTGAAGTCAGTCATGTCCTCTTGTGGTCCCCTTTGAATGGTGATCAACTGCTGTAATAGAGAAGACTTATCACCTTTCTCTACAAATCTTTCAAAGAACTGATCTCCGAGCTGGTCCCATGTGGATATGGTATTTGGGGTCAAATACCGATACCATTCTAAGGCCTTCCCTTTGAATGAGGCTGCTAACAACTTTAGGGCCACATTTTGCTCTGTGACACCATGTATGGCGCAGACATTTGATACATCTTGAAGATGTTCCACAGGTGTTTTTGAGTCTTGTCCACTAAATTTGGGTAGTGCTTTTAGAGCATTTACTTGGATAGGATCCCAAACAACTAGTGGTGTTGGGAGGATTAAGGGGCTACCAGTGTTCTAGCTTGTGTAATTCTTTGGGGGCATAGGGGCTTCCATGTTTGGTACTAGTACAAATTGGTTAGCTCTTCTTCTTGGACTAATTACCAGAGGTGGAAAAAGAATACTTGGATTTGTAGCAGATTGTGATCTGGTGACTGGGCCACATCTCTGACTCCTCGTAGCTCTCTGGTTCATGCAGTCTTGGAAGAAACTTCAAGACTGGTCCCACCGAGTGTGCCAAAAACTGTTGATGATGATCTTAACTAATCAACAATGAGAAGTTTCAAACTGTGGGACAATGCGGCTTGAAATAACCTCCAGATTTTAGAGAAGCTGGTGTCTTCTTTTATATCAGTTGTTTGGGGAAAAGGGATAAGAGATTAAATAGAAATGCAAATGCAAGAAATGAAGCCTAACTATGGCGATGCGCTTGAGTGTAATCCTAATCCTAACCTGAGCACAGTGAGACTATTATAAGATTCAATTACATTTAAGAGTAGACAAGTGCATGATCAATGTAAAAGATTGAAATAACAAAAATAGAGGCTCACAATAGGGAAGTCTTTCGCTGAGATATAGGAAATGTCAATAAAGGCATAGTGTTCAATCTTCTTAACAAAATCTTTCAATCACATAAGAGGCACAAAAGTCACGTACGGTTATATAAACCTTCCGATTCAAGAAAATGAAACAAAAACAAATGACATTCCTAATCACAACTCTAGAGAATCTACAGTATAGACTACTTTTCAAATGACACAGACAACACCAACCAAGGCATGGAGCTCAATTTTTCTTAATTCATTCAGCCACATAAAGGGCACAGAAACATGCACGGTTATATCAACTTTACAACTCAAGAAAATTGAGACAAGAGCAAATGATATTACTGGTCAAAAACTTTAGAAAGTCTAAAACTATGAGAAATCCCCCCCCTTTTTCTTCTTACAATTCTTCTTCTTTTATATCCTCAGATGACTCCTTCCATCATCCCCTTTCCCGCGTAATTCTTCTCCATCTTTTTCTCACAGGGGACAAAACAGACATCACTTTTAATGCTTTGGGGGCTCCAAAAATCTACCCGAGGGATTGTTCCATCTACTCGAATTAACTCCAATCGATTTTCCCTCCATTTTGCTTTGCGGCAATAGATACACGGAACACCCTGTTATGTTGAAACGAGAGGGGAGACTTAGTCAATTTCCCAAAAATCCTCTTGTTACTTAGAAAGCACTGACAAATGACACTTGGCGCTTTCCACTAGATTCATTGAATACACGCGGCTCTCTCCACTCCCCTTTGGCTGTTCTGTAGTATTACTCGGGACACATATCAGACTCTCACGGATGATGACACTTGGCAGTTTCCACAAACTCTTGAAGTAACACCTGAGGCCCACCACAATCGTTATTCAGTAATGAAACTCAAAGATCTCTCAGGCATTGACACGTGGTGACCTCCGCTGCTTCTAGGAAGATACGTGGCATCTTCTACTTCTTCTTCTAGGGGTATGTGGCGTCTTCCGCTATTTCTGGGGACGGAGTAGAAAGGGACTTAGAGAGTGACATTTGGCAGCGTCCACTGCACTTTGGCACTTAAGCAAAATGAAATGACACCTTTATGCGTTGAACGAAAGCATTGGACCCAGGTGTTGAACCGAAGTCTCCCAGATGCTGACACGTTGTGACTTTCGCTGCTTCTTTAAAATGGTGGTTCAGGGCCTTTTGCGACTGCCACCTGGCGCTTTCTACTGCTCTACTGCTAAGCTTGTTAGAAGTCTTTGCCAAAAAATAGAACGAAAAGTGGGTGCCTCTATGAGACGCGGATGTTGACACGTGGTGCATTTTGCTTAGCTGCTACTAGATACGTGGCACATTTCGCGGCCTTCTCGAAAGTTACAAAAGGGGGCTCGAAGGATGCCACTTGGTCGGCTCCATGTTTCGGAAAGCGACACTTGGCGGCTTCCGCTCGAATGCAACACTTAGGCAAAACGAAACGAAAGAAACAAAAGAGTAAAGAGGACCCACGCTTGGAAGGTGACATTTGGTAGCCTCTACTGCACTTCGACACTTAGATGGAAAATGAACTTGTGCTCTGCCCCAACTCTACCGCTACGACCAAGGTGTATGGGAACCAAAACTGAAGTGCTCGACTGAAAATTTGAATGCAATGTAGAGTGAAAATTTACTCTACAGAAATAACACAGAAGATTTGTTTACGAGGTTCACCAAATGGCTACGTCCCTGGGTCCACTCTATGAGTGTCCCTATCTTATTAAAACTCTTTGAAACTGATTACAAAATCCTAAGTAAATAATTTATTTTCATACTAGATATCTATTTGTGCAATAAAATAAACCTCTCGAAGGTTCTGCTGCCTCTGTATCCAGATATCTCTGTCTACAATTTCCTCTGTGCAAATCCACTGCTTCTCTACCAAAATCCTATTACCGCTTTTGTAAATTAACTTATATATTTCTCAACACTACTTGGCATCGGTTAGACATTAACAAATTTCCTTGACGAGGCACCAAATTTTTTTTTGAATTAAGTTTTTCCCTGTTTCGACATCATGGCTTTCTTGTATTTCCTCTGCCTTTACAATTCACTGAGAATAATTATTGTTTTCCCATAATAATAAGCTTTCCCCATTTTTGAGTTGTTGTTCCATTAAAAATAAGCCATATACAATTCTGATGCTAACAACAATTTTATAATTAAAACAAGCTTTGCATAAGCTTTGCCAATATTACCATATGACAATTCGTAACAAAGTATTGGAAAACAACCCGAGAAAAATAGCTTATAAATAAGCCATTCACAGTTGTCAATAGCTTATATATATCGGCAGCTTGGATGCAATATTTACCCTGTAACTTCAACATCCCATGCAGGATGACCACGCTATCATTCATTCATATATATATATATATATATATATATATATATATATATATATATACTGCAGCTTGGATGCAATATTTAACCTGTAACTTCAATGTCCCATGCAGGATGACCACGCTATCCACAATACCCAGGGACTAAGATAAAGTTCCACGCTATGTTTTTGGTGGAGTAATAAACAACAAATTGGCATGCCATTAATCATGTGTCAATGGTTTATTACCACACTGGAAAATATAAAGCCAAGAATTGCATTGGCACCAGGAGCAAGAACAAGACTTACAAATTTGGTAAATCAAGATTACCACGCAATAAGCATGCAATAATAAGCTTGAATTTATTAAATTCCAAGTCCTCAAGGCTATTACTCATGTATTAAAAGTTTGGTGCTAAGATAAAAATCCATGCCATTATAGTGACATGTGTCCACTTAAAATCCTTTTAAGCAAAGACTTAATATGCATGGAGTTTTAATAATAAGAGTGGTATGGATTTGTTAAAATAAATATATTTATTAAAATCTCAATAAAAATATATTTATTAATTCTTAATAAATATATTAAATTATATAAAGATTAATTTAAATATCTTAATAGAATATATTCATTAGTAAATAATAAATATATTAAAAAATATTTTATTAGTATTAAATTTTTAAAATTAATTATAAACACTGTAGGTGGTGTGACATTATTGGCGAGATAATGTCCCATCTACATTCACAACAATAATTAAATATTGCAAATAATTGATCGAAATTATGGGGTGGAAATCCTTTGGATCACTGATCACCATGCAACAATGGATTAAACACACATACCACCTTTATTATGAATATCAACATAGGAAGATAAGCCTTTCAACATTATCTATAGACTGTAATGGAGTCTTCTACTAGCAAAATAAGATGTTTCTACCTATCAGTTCATACCACATGTGCAAACTAGACTGAAAACCTTATGATAAGGATTATCATGATCTTCAAGATCATGTCTACCATCTGGTTTGTTCAGATCAATGCAAATAGAGAAGGAAAACTGAGGTGTTGGGGATGTGCAAACATAAAAGAGTCACCAACCTTCTTATTAATGGTTCATGAAGCAAAAATAACTAAACCTATGACTATTACCATGAATTGGAAGTACAAAGGGAGTAATACCACCCATCAAGTGCACTTGATCCAATTCACCTCCTCTTGTCCATGCCAAGCTAAACTAGTTGACATTTTTAGCTTGTCTAAGAGAGCAATGGGAAAGAGAGGTTGGTTTTTGCCATTTTTTATCCCATCAAAACTACCTAAGCATGGAAGTGAACTAAAGAGACCTAAAGAGACAATTTTGAAGTCTTTGCATGTGCCATAACTCTTTTACAGGATGTAAAACTACCTAAAATTGCCTGAAACTCCTTGATCTTCTCTTTTCCATGTTGAACTTGCAATTTTTAGTTCAAAACTGCTATCTCTAATATGCACTTGACATATGAGATGTTGGATATTATTTTGACACACTTGTCCTCTTGTATAAACTGTACCACTTCATTTAATAACTCAAGAGTGGCCTAATATGACATAAAATGACACTAAGGACAAATAACAAATATGACCAAGGCTAAAAACACATTATGTGACCTCATTAATGAACATTTCAAACTAGGAGCCTCTATAACAAGTTTGAACTATATAGGGGTTTGACCTAATTTGATTTGGAGTCAAATTAATCAATAGTGTGATCTTGGGGTCTGATTATGTGTATGAATCCAAAAAAAACTCTTTCACTTAAAACCCTAGGTCTACTTGTAATGATAGTTTTGGTCTATAAAAGGGAATGAAAGGTGGGTTGAGTTGACCCCAACCACTCCCGATTAAATGGTTTAGCATTGTTTACATATATAAAACTCCAAAAAAAGAAGTCAAACTGCATGTAGTTCTCTCCATTAGATGAATGTGTACAATATTGCTTATCTAATGTATGCAACCTGTAATCTAGCCCTTGATACTTGAAAAAATGACAATTTTGGCTTGGTTTTTGAGTGCTTCAGACTTAGCTATGTGTAGATACCTAAATCTCATCACAAGTACTTGATAGTGTTAATTCTTGACACATCTTGAACTACTTGAATTACTCCCAAATACATCTCTTATTCATCATTCTTCTAGCCATTTATCTATTTAAGGGCTTGACCCCTTTGTTCGTTGTTACTACTATACAAAGATTTGTTGAGTTAATGCTCAAAATAAATTATATCACTCTTCGATTGCTTCCAAATGCAAGATAGTTGTACCTAATTTTTTGGGGTAGGGCCATGCTAAGAAGATAAGTCTGTTGCCACCAACTTGTCCACCTAGCATGACCTTGTCTCCACTCCATTTAACGGCTAGCTTCCAATTTTTGAAATATTCATTTGCATAATCCTGCATGCTTCAAAATATTGGATAAAGAAAATTATCAAAAAGGTTCACCATATAAACAAATCAAATCCTCATTTCAAATGGACTTAATATCTATTTGGCATTTATCTATGAGATTATTGCACATTGAGAAAATAGACTCTATTATTCTAAAATTATACATCAATCACTAGGAGTAGTCACAAATCAATTTTTAAACACTCTAAATCAAGTCAAGAGTTAACCTTATCAAGTATCAAATCCAAATATCTAGTTGTATACACATCATCAAGGAGCACAATTTTACAACCACACTAGGTCAGAGAAATACATATGTCTTGATTCCCTCCTCAGAATATTTGGATGCGTAGGGAGCAATCAATCATCAATGAGGGAGATTGAGGTCAACTCAACTCATTACACTTTCCCTTATTTTTTGTAGGATTATAACTCTCACAAATTCCCCTAAGGTTTCCAAGGAAAATAGAAGAAAATAAAGAATATTATGTTGAATATTTCAACCTCCTTAGTAGACACAAGCACATGTAGTAGAGCCATCATAGTTTTGTCATAATCAAAGCAAACAAGTCTGAAATCAATGGATATGACCAACCTGTGTTGTTATCCAAGGAGTGTAATATTATCCATACATAGGCACAAACTTTGTTTCCCAACTTGAATGATCATAGACTTATGTTGGTGCATTTTAGACTATTGTACCTAATCTTAGACCAACATAATCTTAGAATCCAAACTAAGTTGTATTCATCCTAGTGTTTTATAAAAATAACATATTGTTATTTTAGTAAGTTGCAATCAAACTTATTGAAATATCGTATATCTTTATCACTTTGATTTATTCAAAGTTTTATACTTATTATACTATTAAATTAAAATAGGGTAAAACACCTAGATCTGCTCCTCGTGACTGATTGGTAAAATGAGGGCAATCCTTTTGAATGTGTAAGTGTTTGAGTATGCTTTGTAAGTGCTTGATAGATAGATAATAGACCTGTATCTAGTTTTTATTTATATGATACTCTTTGGGTACTTTATCGAGCCATCGACATGCAAAACATATGGGCTAATCCATATAAATGGTTTGAATTTGAAATGTGATTGTTGCTTGGTGCTTGACGAAACTATCAAACTTAGTATAATCGAAAGATATGCTCTGATTCTGATGTTACTGTCTAGGAGATAATAACACTGATTTAGTGATCTAGATATGTATGAGTGTGATAATTAATTGGTTTGACATTGACTATGATAATTCCTATAGGTGAGTGATAGATGTGAGAGAATAATGAATAAGAGCCATGTATGTATGAAAAAGTCATTCATGGTGAAGGTAAGTCAAAATTGATATTATCAAGTATCAAATTCCATATTTTAGTGTCTACAAATTCTTTCCTTTTATTATATTATTGAAATTCAATGCAAATACTAGAGTAAAAGGATAAATAAATATACCCGATTATGTAAAACACACTTTATCTTTAGGAATGTTCTAAATATGAAGCCTATTCCCAAAAAACCTGTAATGAACATGTGGCATTTAATGTTTACAAAATAAAATATGAAAATGCATAAATTTAAATCTAGAATTTAAGAGCAAGGAAAAAGTACACTTGTAGGTAGGTGAATCATGTTGCTTTGCAACTTTTTAGAGATGATGCTTCCTTGTCAAAGCATTTAAGAATGGTTCCTCTTGCTGAACCATTTTTGGGAGTTGAGGGTGATGTAAGGACCCATTTTGTATAGTACTCATCTTTGGCATTAGATGACTATGAGATCATGACTTATATGATCTTGATTGTGAAGTTACATTGTTAAGTCATGCCCAATTGAGGTGTGCAAGGATTTTATGAAATATTTTCATGTGTTGGGAACTATGAGAAAGACCTATTATCAACCATCTCTTGATTGCCTACTATTAAAAGATAAATGCTTGTATTTATTCTATGTGATGTTGAAATTATAGATTGGATTATATTCATGTGATCTAATAATGTTTGGATCATTGTTTATAATCTTTTAAAATGGTAAATACATGTGTATTATTCCATGTGAATTTGTCTAAGTGTCTGCTCATATTCCTTGGTTTCTTGGTTGTTTAGAATTGATTGTGTGACCTAGTTGATTGAAATTCTGTAGCTTTGGCTTTTAGGTTAGATAAATTTGATGTGTGTATCAAGTGTGCAAGAATAGGCAAAGGGCTAATGAAGGAAAGAGACTATCCCAAGCATGGTCATATCACTAAACAAATTTAACCCTTATACCCTTATTAAACCTGTGCTAAGTATTTAATTACATTAGATAATGTTTTCAAGCTTAGTGTGTCATTTAAGTAGCTAGTCTTTATATTTGGTTCATGAAATGTATTGTCTCCTAACTTGAAGATCTTGTATCCAACATATAGAGTGTCTAGTGGTTTATTGATAGATATCCCAATGATTGCCTTAAATTAGAATCAAGTAGGAGAAGAGGCAAGTAAGTCAAGGAAACAACCATAGAAGCCTATAAAACTACCATGTGCCTTAATGGAACATGGAAAAGAACATCCCCTAATGAGGCATGGGTTGGTGAGTAGATGGTGGTTGGATAATTTTAAGACATCTATATAAATAAGTCGAACTCCCTTAGTGGAGGATGTCTTTTGGGAACCCTTGAAATTTATTTAAATAAAATAGACTAAGTAAAATAGAAGAAGAAATAGTAAGAATAAAAGCTGCTTAGGAGAGCCGAGTCTTAGAATACTAAAGGATAACACCCAATGGCCTCAAAATTGATAGGTGGGTTTTCTATTAACATATGTTTTTAGTTGTTTCCTTGGAATAAAATGATTATGTTCTTCATTGATCTTTTGCTTTCATGAGACCACTTAGTTTATTCTGCCTATTTTATTGTTTTGTCCATGGTTGTGCATTGGTTGCCATGTAGTGCTTGCCTATTTAGGGCCTTGGAGAGGTTATTCCTCCTTATTTGAATGAAATGATTTTTTATTTCTTATGTGAATACATTATTATTATTGTGGCACTAGATGATGGTTGTCTACGAGTAACACTTTCATGATGGTAGTGTGTTAAAGTCATCCTGTGTTGGGCATGGTGGTAGGTTGTTTGACCCTCCCATGAATAACATGATGGTATTTTGTCAAAGTCATCTTATGTTGGGCATGGTGGTAGGATGTTCGACTCTCCCATGACCATTATAATAAATTAATAGAGTGAGCTATCCTCTTGCTACACTAATCAATCAGTGGGTCTTATTATGTTGAGAAATATTGCCTACTGGTTTTATAGTTATAAATTCTTAGCTTCACTTGAGTGCTAATTTGAATGCTTGTTTGCTTTGTGTTAGCCAAATTTCATACCTTGATTTGCAGCACCCTTTGGCTAAGTTCAACGTTCACTTGTCTATTTTAACTCACTTGTAAAAGACCAGTTGTCTTGTTTTCTTTTCTTTTGAGCTTTTGTTTGGCATTTTCAAAGTGTCTTCTTGGTCTTTCTTGAAGGTATTCTTTCACCCTTTTTGTCTCCGACAAAAAATCTAAAAGAATCCTCTTCATTTGTATTTTCTTGAAAGATTTCCCTTCAGAACTTTTCCAAAGGGTCTTTCTCTCTCCAAAATGCCCTTTAGAACTTTTTTGAAGGGTCTTTTTCTCCCCAAAGTTCCCTTTAGAACTTTTCTGAAGGGATACTTTCCTTTCAAAGTGCCCTTCAAAAAAGTTCTGAAGGGACACTTTCTCTCTCCAAAGTGCCCTTCAGAAAAGTTTCAAAGGAACACTTTCTCTCTCCAAAGTGCCCTTCAAAAAAGTTTTGAAGGGACACTTTCTCTCTCCAAAGTGACATTTGAAATTTTTTTGAAGGGACATTTTCCCTTCAAAGTGTCCTTTGAAAAAGTTTCAAAGGGACACTTTCTCTCTCCAAAGTGCCCTTCGAAACTTTTTTGAAGGGACACTTTCCCTTCAAAGTGCCCTCAAAAAAGTTCTAAAGGGACACTTTCTCTCTCTAAATTGACCTTTGAAACTTTTCTAAGGGACACTTTCCTCCAAAGTTCCCTTCAAAACTTTTTTAAAGGGACACTTTCCTCCAAAGTTCCCTTCATAAAATTTTCGAAGGGACACTTTCCTCCAAAGTGCCCTTCAAAAGTTTTTTGAAGGGACTCTTTCCCTTCCAAGTGCCCTTCGAAAAGTTTCAAAAGGACACTTTCCAAGCCTGAAGGGATCATTCCAAAAGGAAGTGACCTTTGAAATAAGTCTGAAGGAATTATTACAGACTTTTTGTCCATAACAATCCTTTCGATAAGTCATAACAAAAAGCTCAAAATAGGATGCCTGAATGAAATGCCCAAGTGAAATGATAGTTGAATAAACATCAACTTGAAGATAGTGAGATAACCATTGGTATTCAACACAAGAGGATTCAAGTAGATATAAGGGATCACGTCCTTCATCCATTGAAATAATGAGAGAGCCCATATCACCATTGATCGACCAAGATCCATGTCATTTCATGACAACAAACCAAAGAAGAAGGATAAATCCAAATAGAATGAAAGAGACAAATCTGTAATAGGTGGACTCCTTTCTAACAATCATTTTGATGCCATGACTCAGCCAAGAATATCTTTATTTTGTTGATGCAAATGTTGGAGAATCATCTTTGAGAGAGTAAGACCAAATGTGTAACAACTTGTGATGACATGGATCAACCAAATGGCCTGAGCAAGCATCCTTTGTAAAGACAGTTACAACTGAAGATGGTGACTTCAAAAAAATTGATTCCTCTCTTTGGTACCAAAGGCTTTCCTCTCTCTCTTCCTTCTTGCTATATATACAATGTCTTGGCTAGTAAAAATCATCCACATAGAGTATGACAAAGCCCTTCCAGAATGATATCCTACCTTTTAGCATTAGTACAGTCTTTTTCCCTTTCAAGTTCTAAACATTATCTGAGTGTCCAAGTGACATATATTGACAAGTGATGGTTTCATGTTTCTTTCCTTTGTCCTTCATGTCTAAGCAAAGTTATTGATATAACAAGTCATCTAGAGTGTGCTTAAGTGTATGGAACTACTGTAAGAATTTTAACTATTCTTGAATGTGCAATGTGCCTTTTAGTTCATTCTCCTTTTGTTGTTTCATGCATCTCACCTCTTTACTAAAAAAAGGTCTTTACATTTTTCTAATGTGTACTAAGATATGACATTCATGTGGAAGAAAAACCTTGGTGCATCAACATTCTTAAAATAGGTTTCCTTCATGCAATTTGTAACCTTTTTTTTTCAATCAAGTTGGTGTAGCAGAGATTATTTTGCAGAGACAAATTCGGGGAACTAGCCCTTTCAATCTAGAGGTCCATTTCCATTATAGGTATACCTACATGCCTAGAAGTGTTCCAACTTTGCCCAAATTTGGAAGAGGACTGAACACCCCCTTCTAGGGTGCAATATTGGGAGACAACACTTTGTATTTTAGATTATGAATTTGTACAGGTAAGAACTAATAATAGGACTATAGGTGGTGCATATTCACTCCCTTATTCTAAGTTACCCTTGATTATATATCCACCTTTACCTTTACCAAATGATATAAACATGCCTGAAGTTGGGAGTCTCAAGTTTTGGGGTGTCTAAAGCAATAAGTTAATGATGACAAAAGGTTGGGTGATGAGCCTTCCTTCTAATGGTTAGAAGATGCATGGGATTGGAAAATGAGCACCATTGATGACTAATTGGTTATCCATTAGTTAATCAATCCAAAAATATGTACCTCTTGCTATGTAAATAAATGAATGAAATCTTATGTATTATTAATGTTCTTAGTAGCCAACCTATTAGTAATAATAATCTTGTGAAATATAGTCTTCTGTTTAATGACTCAACTACGGGTAAAGACTTTTGTAGTCTTTTGTTGAACCTCTTTATTAAATTGAGTTTAATTAAGAATACTTAGGTTATATTACCTTGGGAAGGAGCCTATGTGTATGAAAGATTCTTTAGCTTGTATGGCTCTTTTAAATTAAAGATAGTTTGATTCTCTTGATTAAATATTTGTTATGAGTAGTTTATCAAATAATCATTGTGTCTCTCTCTATTATCTAAATGTGTTATGATTTAATGGATCAGACTTATCTTTTTGAGTATAACCTAAATAATAAATTATGAGATTTTTATTGGGAATAACAATATAACTTGTTAGCTTAATTCAAATATGGATGTCTTCTGGCTTAAAGTATTACTTAAGAAAGGAATCTTAGGCATTTAGCAGTTGAGTATGTTTATTGTTATAAACCTTCCAATAAAAAAACCAACTTGTAATAAAGAAGAAATTTAATAGAGCTTGGCTCTATTGCAAATAATATTATAAGTCTGTAACCTTTAGGTCCGACTGCAGTCACCTTTGCCAAAATGGAATTAAAAAATGAAAAAAGAAGGTCTATTAATCTTATTATTTGAGTTGATTATGCTTCATAATGAATAAGGTGATTTTATTCTTTCCTCTTCTAATGGAATTATTAGGCTTGAGGGCCATTACTCGATTGTTGGAATCATTGATTAAGTAAGCCAATTCCTTGGTTTATGCAATACCTTTCAAACCTTAGAAATCCTTTACTTAAAGCAAAGCATGCTTGAGTTTTTAGTTATTGACTAAACCAATGAGAATATTAGTTTAGAATCAAAGGATTAAATCTTTCCTCAACACCTTCTGGTTCAAATGCTAATTATGATGCAAAATTAGCTTAGTAAAATATCTTCTAAGAAATGAAGACTCTACCTAGATTTTGTAGGTGATAGTAACCTATGTAGGCATTTATAATTACCTTAACTAATTCCTAACTCTCTAATTTGCTTGATTTTTATTTTTGTCTTGTGCCTTAGTCAAATTATGTCTTTGACTACACCTAGTTTTTCCTTAGTTGCTCAAAGATTTCCTTTGTACAATTTTTGCTTATGCAACATTTTGACTTAGCCATTTATTGATTAGGTCTTTCACATATTTTTTCCTTAGCCATTTAATTTCTTTTTCCACTCTTTTTATGGATTTTTTCATTATTATATTTTGTGACTTCCCATGAGTTGGCTAGAAGAAGCCACATGTCATCATACCACTACCTTGGGAGTGATGTTAACAATCTCAATTTTATGGTCAATGCTGGGTAAGTAGATCATTGACAACCATCCATGTGTCATCATCTTGTTAATCTAGGAGTCACATCAACTTGGTTAGTTATACAATTAGTGTAAGGTAACTAGATCATTTAGAGCTATCCATGTGTCATCATATTACTAACATGGGAGTGATGTCAATAGACTCCATTGTAATATGGATGTCAAGAAAGTGGATCAATAGGATCCATCTAGATGTCATCATCCCACTACCCCAAGGTGACATCAGCTCAAGTCATTTTATGGTTTAGTTCAGGTGAGAAAATTATCAGGAGCTATCCATGTGTTAGAATCCCACTAACATAAATGAGATAGTAGTATACATAGTTGAAAATAATTGGGAAGCCCTAATTTTCTAGGGAGATGAAAAATAGAAATAATATAGAGTTCAGAAGGTTTAAGCTATTGGGGCTAATACCCCAAGGCTTCCTTGTCTCAAAGGCCTAAGGAGATAGTAGGTGATTGCATCCTAGAGCTTTAAATCCTAGGAAGTTGGGTGATTAACATTAGGCATAAGGTCCTGTAATCATGACAAGATGCACAACCACATTCCTTAGTGACTTAGGCTTGAGCAGATCCAATGTAACCATGAGGATCTAATTGTGCTAGTAAAGGCCTAGGCCAAAATTGATGTTTGTCTAGATGTCATTGCATAGTAACCTTTGTCATAAGCTCATTATTTAGTTTGTGAGTGTTTGGAAAAATAAAATTAGAGATGTTAACCCCCTTAATTAGTGGCATGTGCAAGTTTGTGGAATAGTGGTAGTGGTAGGGATTGTGTAGATGAGTATATGAATGGGATGAATTCTTATATCTACTCATGATTTTTGATTGGTTGTTATGAAATGGTTGTGTTGTTCCTATTCTTAGAGGAAAAAAGGGGCATGACATTTTGATATCAAAGCCTGGGTTACTATACCAGGAACTTTGGACATTTTGATTTATTATCTGGCTTTATAGTTTTTGCATATAATCTAATGTCTATCATGTTGATGTGCATAATGAGTGAAGGACATAAAACACATCAGAATAACAATGACACTAGTGATCATGATCCTCCCAATCAACTGGGGATGAATGACATAGGACCCTAACTTGTCTTATCCATGTAAAAAATGAGAGATGTTTTTGAGGAGTGATTGACAACAACACAACATGAGGCTGAGAGGCACTCTCCATAACACTCCAAGGATGATCTAAGATCAATTGAAAAAGAGAGGTCTAGAAGTGCTCCCCATCACCATTTTGAGGATGAAAAAGGTGAATTACATCATCATGTGAGTAGTGGGAGAGACGAGACTTAGACCATCCTCATAGACCTGCACCTAGAGACTTAATAAAAGACTTCATCAGATTGTATCCTCCTAATTTTGATGGTACTTAGGAAGGATTTGTAGTAGAAGCTTGGTTGGAAAACATGAGAGAATGTTTTACTTTGTATTATTATGACTCCAATGGAAGGCCCATTTGGGAACCCACTTTCTTAGAGATGTAGCTAAGATGTGATGGAAAGGAGAGGAGCAGAAACTCCACTTGAAACTAGCTTACCTCACATGATAATTATTTGAAGAGCATTTTAGAGCACACTATCTATCCCCTCATTATGTTCAAAATAAGGTAGATGAATTCCATGACCTTCAACAAGGAAGTGGAAATATGGCACAATATGAATGTCATTTTTTAGATTTGATTAGATACATGCAAGGTTATACAGATGAGACTATCCAAGAAAACATGATCATTATAGGCTTGAGTTTAGAGCTAGTTGGCACAATGCATATTTTAACTCCCATAACCTTGGAAGTAGTATTTAAAAAAGGCATATTTGGCTGAAGAGTCTTGAAGAAAGACTCAGGATGTCTGAGAGAAATTTTGAGGCAAGCATCATTCTCATCATGACTCAAGGTCATAACCTGCACCTAAGGGAGTTAGAGAATAACACAATCTAAATTTAGGCCCCCTCAGTAATAATAATAAGAGAGTAACCATTTTAGATGTATCCATAATAGGAACTAGTTGGATAAATACCTTTGAATATGAAGGGAGGTGGGGCCTAATGACCATCATCAAATTGGAACTACGTGGACTTCATAATCTGAATAGGTGAGACCATCAGCCTCAACTATTTCCTTCAATTCAAGGCCAACTAGAGCCCCCTTCAAGTGAAACTAGTGAAAAGGTGTGGGATTTATCTATGGATCATGTGTTTAAGTATTTTTGTTTGTTCTTATATAAAATAAACTACTAAAACATTAAGTAAGATATAGGGTTTTAGGATTACTTGTAATTGGAAATGATTGCACACTATTTTATCTAGTGATGTGAGAACTCTTTTTTGTCTTAGGACTACTTGAACACAATAGACAACTCAAAAAAGATAAATTAATAGGATATATGAGTGGGTTACCTAGTACTAGACCAATCCCAGGAAGTGGTACACTTCCTAAAAGGATATTAGCCCACTTTCTAAGTACTCAAGCAGATAAAGATAATAAATGAAATTACAATCAAGCATATAATGATGTGGATAAGAAAATGAAATGATTTGTATTTAATCTACTTTCATTGCATGGATATTAGAAAAGTAGACATTCCAATAATATTTAGCTACATCTTCTTTGACTTGAATGAATTCTAGCTGATCAATAATGGATTCTAAAGTGGGGCAAACACAATTGCACAAATTCTTAGTTTGAAGGAAATACCACTTTGATCAAAGACAAAAGGATGTGGGACTATGGGTAGATCTCAAATAGTAATCACGTCATGAATTACTCTAGGTAGAGTCATATACAAAAAAATCATGGATTTAGGAAATAGAGATTAAATATTAAATCAGTGTGCTAACTGAAAAGGATTCAAGTTACAAATAAAATGGGATTTTGGTAGAGATCGATGCTGATTCGGGGAATCAACACCAATTATAATAGTGTGGACAAGGCTTTGAAGACAAGGATCTAAAGGATGGTTTTGATTGGATTTAGGATGGTTTAAGATATTATAATACTGATTATAGAGATAAAACTAAATGTAAAACATAATGAAATTGTTAACATACTAACCTTTTAAAGTGCTTATAATATATTGTGGGATGCAAATTTTGTGAGAGGATTCCTAATATTTGGATGAGTATTGATGCGTTGATGCAAGGGTATGGATTCCATTAGATGATCAATTGGCTAACTGATGTTCTCAAAAAAATTATTTAGTATTACAGTGTAATTACATGTGTATAAATTTAATCCTTTTCTCCAGGGCGACTTGTGGTTAAATCAATGTCGATTTAATAGAATGGACATCGATCACAGGGATCGATAATGATTCGAGGATAAAATTACCAAGGCTATTGAAACCATTCAACCATGAAGTTAATCTAAGCCTTAATTTGTGTAAATGATTATGGGATAATGATGGGTTGTTGGTGGTTAAAATAGCTTACCTTTATTATGATTTGGGTTTATTTGAATAGATTCTATGGTAGGTAATTAGTTAAATTAATTTACTTAAGTGAAAAAGTAATTAATTAAATTAATTATGTGAGGTAAGGATAAAATAGTAATTGGGTATTTACATAGGGTAAAGTAGGGATGAACAAGAAAGGGGATTTGAGACCTAGACTAGAACAAATATTATTGTGCAAAATCATAGTGCCTACATTTGTCCCTTTTTATTGATTAGTTTGTAATAACCAGCCACAAGACAAAGACTAAGAGAGTTATAATATCCCAGATTTATATGAGTAGGTATCTCCCCTCAAACCAATAGCTAGTGATGGATGACAAGGTGGTGATGAGTTTTAAAATGAGTTGGTAATGGATAATGTAGATAATGAATGAGCATTGAAACTGGAAGGATAATAATGAAGTATAATGTTGCACTAACAAGATACAAATATCCAAATAGAAATGCCCCAAGGCAAACAAGTAATGGATTGCTATAACTATGAACATGTGGACTTAATTGAAGATAATCAAGAGAACAAAGGCTAAGATCAGATGAACAAAGAATCTAGTGTGCTTGGTACATGTGTGCTACCTATTGATAGTTTTTCTCAAGATGAAATACACTTTCAAGATCCACAGGGGATAGACTCTAAACTAAGTGTAGACCTCTCAAAGGCTATGGGATAAACATGGGGTTTATATCCACTAGCCAATAATGCTAGGTAATAAGTAATGGGATAACTATAATAAAATATAACTTAAGTGGCCTTGGGTCAATACTAGAGAAATACAAAAATTTTGCAAGTAGTGCAAAAAATAAGCCAAAAGGAGACAATCAACATCAATCCATAGGGATCGACATCGATCGCCTAGAATCGATGTTGATCATAAATGAATTGACATTGATCGTAGGAGGCTATAAATAGTATACCTAACATGTTAAGCACTCATTTATAATTAATAATGTGTGAGCAAGAGCAAAAAAATTGATACTTTTTTTACATGTATGGACTAAGTATGACCAATGGAGGTGAAAGGAAGTAGATAGGTGAGGTGGCAATAATCTTACAATGAGGTAGGCTTTGTTTTTTGCTAAGTTTTTGAAATTTGTACATGTTTTTTAGATTTTATTGATTTTTTTTAGAATTTTTAGAATTAATTAGATTTTTAGAATGGTTTTAGATTTTGTTTTGAATTTTTATTATTTTTAGATTATTTAGGATATGCTAGAAATTTTGGAAATTTTGTAGATTTTTAGATGTTTTTGCATACGATAAATGGACACGTAGGGATCAACATCAATCATTAGAGATCAACATAAATTGTGGGTTAATCATAATTGATTAATACTCAATCAAAAATGATCTTAAAGGATTGATATCGATCATTCAGGATCATTGGTGATTTAATCTAGGATAGAAAAAAGGTTGGGAGTAATTAGGAGAATAACAAAGAAAAGTGTTAGGGCTGACCTATAATTATAGGCATGAACATGACTTAGAGTGTGGGATCAGGTTTCAATACTCTTGGAATAGTTATGCAATCATATGGGTGATGATGATTGTGAGCATTTGGAGGCTATCAACTTTGGAGGTTTGTATCATTATCACTGGGTGCATAAAGATGTGGGGATTTTGGTAGTGTTGCTAAAGTGGTGGGATATAGCTACAAGGACATTCTACATACCCATAGGAGAGATCACCATCATAGTGGAGGACATATAACACATACTATAGCTATTAGTATAGGGTAAAATTATAGTACTATTTGATGATAGGGGACATGCAACAATGCTGACATGATTATATGGAGAGGATGCATTGGGTATCACATTCACTATTAGGGATTTTATGTTTGAGGGTTTATATGAGGAAGACATAAAGGGGAGATTAGGTATGACTATGATGATGCTAACCATATCCTAATATGAATTTTTGGATTCAAGGGAGGTTGATTTCCTTGGAGTTTGATAGGTGTGGTGGAAGATATGTGAGACCATCACACAGTATTTGCATGGGATCCTACACTTCTTGCATAACTATTATTGACTATTTTGATCACAAGTTAAAATAGGTCAAGCCATTATAGTAAAAAAATTATATAAGGGTATATTAGGATGTAATAGGGTGTGTCATGGTTTGATAAATGTTATTTGATGTGCTATTCACTTTGATTATAGTTAAATCAGGTCCCAAGTCATTTCATGCCACTTAAGGCCACTTTTAGAGTCATTTATGAAGGTTATATGGTTTTAATTATTATAAAAGTGTTATAAAATATTCCTTAACATAAAATATGTCATAATATTGTTAGTCATGCCATTTCTAATTGAAATTATGCAGGTTCCCAACTAAAATCAAGAAAAAAGTTAGAAAAGAGGAGGTTTTGGCAGTTGTACAACCTCTAAAGGAGTGTGGCACATGTGGAAAGATTATATAGTGGATATTCAACTTACTTGAACTAATATTGATGATTGGTAAGCTTTTAAATACTAAAAAATGATCTAAAATCAATTTTCTCCTCCATCACTTCACTAGGCATGCAAAAGTGGTCAACAAGTCTTCTTATGGTACAACTAGTAGGAGAGGATTTGGGTCAAATGCCTCTTAGGGGTGTTAGTAAACTTATTAAAATTACATTTCATGTTAATATTTAAATTATTATTTTCCCATGCTTTATGAACCAATGCTAAGAAGTTGATTGTGTCTTTTTAAGTCCTAATCCCCATACCCTATAGGTTTTCTTCTTATTTGAGATGGTCCGTACAATCTAATTAGTGAAATTGTTTTTAAGATATGTGTATGTAATTAATGATTTTCATGTTTGGAGGTGGGTTGATGAGCCAAACATCTCAAGTTGTAGGTTAAGATCATCAATAGAGTTGTATGCATGTTCATCAACTGTAGTGGTTTTACTTTCATATAGTGGTTTAAAGCAGAAGTATGTTAAAATTTCATGTTTCTTACAAGTAATGGAAATCACCCTCTCCTTCTAAGCTTGGTATCAAATACTAACATCTTGAGGGAGTAACATAGTCATATATGACACTCAGTCAACTTCTTGTAAGTACTCTTTTACAACCAGGTTAAAGAGTTCTTGAAGCTTGTATAGTAGTCATGGAGGTGTAACTTGAAGTTTCAATAGGTGTTGAACAAAATATTAAAGAATGAACAATCAATCTGAATTCTCAAGTGGCATATGATGGACTGTGACAACCAATTCAATCCCTAACATAGTCCTGTATTATTGATGTGCACCTATAGGTGCCCTACAAGAGACTGAGAATGTTGCAATGAGGATAGTAGAAATGTTTTTAATTCCTTCAAGGGTGTAAGGATCAATTTAAATATTTATAAGAGGTATAAAAATAGTTGGAGAACTATATACTATGCATGTTGCCCATATCTCTATTCACTACCCTGCATCCTGCAATTGCACCTACAGGTGGCTCTCATAGAGGCCTAAAGGTAATCATGGAGGATTTTGAGCATGTTGGAGACCTGCATAAAGTTTGAGGAGTTTATAAATGTCATAAGAATCATGTTGAATCCATAGACTTGAAGAGTCATGTTTACACATAGAGAAAGAGTTTAAGGATTTGTTACCTTAAAAATTTTAAAATAGAGCCTTGACCACATTTGGTGCTATCATACAATAAGGTGACTTGGAATATAGATGAATTTTAATGCCTCCATCATGAATCCCTATCATAGGAGTGATTCCTTAACCAAATCAAGTGAATGTTTGAATCCAACAAGTGATATAATGGAGGCCCCCTTTCTAGACATTCTTACACTATAGAAGGTTAGTGTTCTCTATAGTAATTTGAACTCCAAATGACCTTATAGTCCTTGGAATTCAAGAAGAAGCATACCTCCATGGTAGGTAATTCCATTCAAGTGATAAGTACACTAGTGTTTCAAATAACATCAAGATGAGTTCAAGTATAAGGTCTTAACCTACATAATCACCTACAGGTGTATCCTTTACCCTCAGAAAGGTCACCTACAGTCTGACTGTAGGGTGACAATACAAGATGAGCACAATAGTTGGTGTGTTAGTCTATCTCAAGGCATGATATAAAAAAGTTCAATCATGGGATAATCCTAAAGGACTTCAAAAAATTCTTATGGAAATGGACAAATCCTAACGTTATAGTACACACCTACAGGTATACCCCTTTTTTGAGTAAACAACACAATCACAATTGATTGCAAGCTAGACTAGGTGGTGTGAAGAGCGCAAGTTAGGAGTTAACAAGAAATTTGAGAGTGTTGACATAATTAATAATTTATCCTAAATGATAATTACCATCTCATAAATCCTCAAGACATGGAAACAGGGTAAGAGCTAGTTTTCATGCAACCTATAGTCATACTCACTAACCCTACATAGTTAGTGAGTTCTATAAGAGTCTGTCTTGGGTTTTATAATGTTTTAAGGTGTTGTAGGTGTGACCAAACATTTAAATTAGGTACATAAGGTCCTTATAAACTATTGAATCCTATCACAATCTTGGTATACTTGAGAATATAGGGGAAGTTCCCTTTGTTCTACCTCAGATAGAGGGCACTCCCAGATGCACATACCCTACATGTTTGTCGTAATAATGGTAATGGAAGATGCCAAGGAGTCTCAGATAATTTTATAAAACTATAGGAAGCTAGATTAGACATGAAAAAACATAGATAATCCATCATAGTCCTGACCAACCACTTAGAGGCAATGGTAAGGAGTCAAACACAATCAAGTCCTACTAGATCTATGTTGGTGATCAACCAATAATGTTGATTACAATATGAAAGAAATTAAATACGGAATTAAACCAGAATGATAAGTAACTAGAATGATAAATATCAAAGAGCAAGAGATATAAGAAACCACCCTGAAAACTTGTATTAAACTCTTTACAGAAGGAATTACAATTGAAGAAACTTCTTTTCTTCCACACCTCTCTCAAATGTACAGATCTCTTCTTAGATCTCTTTCCCTTAAGAGTTTTCTGTCTCAATTACAATCAATTCCATAATCTAGATTGATACACATATACAATTTGTATTCTAATTCTACAGTAGTGTCTACTAAGCTATGAAGATCTATCCCTAATATATAACTTTAGAGATTCATGAGCATACAATTACAGCCACTAGATGCACCTCCTAATCAAGGGCTCTAAACAGTTCTACTTAAAATAGAAACTCAGATTCACTAGCAATAGTTCATCTTTACATGCAAACATTCTGTTCTATCCACGAAAATAGATTCTGGATGCACAGGTGACCGACGTTGGTCCCTGCCAGTCTGCCTATGACTGACGTTGGCCGACCTACTACCGACGTCGGCTGCCTCTGGTCCATTTTTGACCGTCGTCGATGACTGTGTGTTTCCTGCAACTCCTGCATTCACTCATTGGTAAAGCTTTTAACTCCACACCCTAACAACCTCCCACTTGGAGATAAATAGCATCACCAGTTGCTATACAACAACATCTTCTAGCTCCTCCATCTTCAACTCAATCATGAAGACCAATGAAAGTTGAATGAAGATTCAACTTTTCCTTTGTAACCGGCTTGGTTAACATATCCGTAGGATTCTTATCTGTATGAATATTTTCTAGCTTAAACTCACCATCCTCCAATACCTGTCTAATGAAGTGGTACCTAAGTTGTATATGCTTTATTCTTGAATGAAAGGTTGAATTCTTAGCCAAATGAATTGCACTCTGACTATCACTGTATAGTCTGCAACTCTCTTGCTCCTTTCCAAAATATTCCATGAACCGTGTCATCCATATCATCTCTTTACTAGCCTCTGTGACTGCAATATATTATGCTTCTGTAGTTGACAAGGCAACAACCTTCTGCAACTCTGATATCCAGGTAACCGCCATTCCACCAATAGTGAAAACATATCCTGTGGTGCTTCTTCTGCCATCCAAATCACCTGCCATATCTAAATCTACATAACCATATAGATAAGTGTTTGAACCTCCATAGCATAAATACCTACTACTGGTTCCTCTTAGATATCTAAGGATACACTAAACTGCTTTCCAGTGTTCCTTCCTTGGATTGGCCATATACTTACTTACAACTCCCATTGTTTGGGCAATATCAGGCCTAGTACAAACCATTGCATACATTAAACTTCCTACTACGGAAGCATATGGAAATTTTCTCATGTAATCTACCTCATCATGTGAATTAGGACATTATTCTTTACTCAACTTAAAATGTCCAGCCATAGGTGTGCTTACCGGTTTTGCATCCTACATATTGAACCGTTTCAACACCTTGTCCACATAATCCTCTTAAGAAAAAATCAACCTATGATTTTTCCTGTCTCTCTTGATATTCATGCCAAGGATTTTATTTGCTGCTCCCAAATCCTTCATGGCAAATGTGTGAGCCAATTTCACCTTAAGCTCAGAGATATCCTGCATGTGTGATCTTGCAACCAGTATATCATCTACATATAAAAATAGAATAATATATCTACCATTATTCAATCTCTTAAAATACACACAATGGTCAAATTAACATCTACTGTAGCCATGCTCAGTCATAAACTTGTCAAATCTTATATACCATTGCCTAGGAGCTTGCTTGAGGCCATACAAGCTTTTCTTCAATCTGCACACTAACTTCTCCTTACCTTTGACCTCATATCCTTCTGGCTGTTCCTTATATATTTCTTCATCCAAATATCCATGAAGAAATGCTGTCTTAACATCAAGCTGCTCAAGATGCAAATCCTCAATAGCAACTAAAGATAGTACAGTCCATATAGAAGTCATTTTAACAACAAGAGAAAAAATCTCACCAAAGTCAATACCTAGTTTCTGTGCAAATCCTTTCACTACTAACCTGGCCTTATATCTCATCTTTCCATTCTCACCTTCCTTCAACCTGTAGATCCATCTGTTCTTCAGTGTCTTCTTTCCTGCTGGCAACTCAACCAAATCTCATGTTTGGTTCTCTCTCAAGGAATCAATTTACTCATTCATGCCTAGCTCCCACTGAATCTTGGATTCCACCTGTATTGCTTCACCAAAACTCTCTGGTTCTCCACCATCAGTTAGCAATAAATATAATAATGAAGGGGAATATCGATTTGGAGGTTTACTTACTCTTTTTGACCTCCTAATGGGCATCTGAGACTCATCCACAACACGCTGTCTACCCAAATTCTCTGACAGTGATTGACCTAGGTCACTTCCAGGACTGTTACTAGTCGATGTCGATTCTTCCTGACTGACATCGGTTCTTTCCTGGCCGACATCGGTCACTGTCTGATCGACATCAGTTCCTGTATTGTTGACGTTGGTTCTTGCTTGACTGACGTCGGTCTTTGTGTTTTCTTTTCTGTGATTATTCTTTCCCACGAGCTCTTTTTGGACCGTCACCTCATCCATTCTCCATTGCTCTACCCAGATTGATTCAACTTCTTGAGCTGATCACTATACATCACTTTTTCATTGAAAACAACATCATGGCTCCTAATTATCTTGTTAGTTCCTAGATTCCAAAATTAGAATCCGAAATCATCAGAGCCATAGCCAATAAATGTGCACCTCATAGACTTAGCATCCAGCTTCTTTCTATTTTCCTTATCTACGTGCACAAAGGATTCACAACCAAAAACTTTGAGAAATGATAGATTTATGTTTTTACCTGTCCAAGTCTCTTCCAGAATTCCACCATCCAGCGCTGTAGAGGGTCCTCTGTTAATCAGGTAAATTGTAGTATCCACAACTTCTGCCCAAAACTCTAAGGGCAATCCAGCATGTAATCTCATACACCTTGCACGCTCCATGATTGTTCTGTTCATCCTTTCAACAACTCCATTTTGTTGAGGTGTTCTTGGAACAGTCCTTTGCCTATGGATCCCATGCATATAACAATACCAGTTGAACTTGTGGCTGTAGAACTCACCACCATTGTCAGATCTCAGGCACTTCAATCTCTTGCCTATTTCATTCTCAACCATAGCTTTCCAAATCTTAAACGTGTCAAAAACATCAGATTTATTCTCAATACAATAGACCCATACCTTTCTTGTAGCATCATCTATGAAGGAAACATAGTACTGTGATCCTCCAATAGAAGCAACTTGAGCTGGTCCCCACACGTCTGTGTGAACAAGCTGTAATTTGTGCTTCTTCTTTATTGACCCAATCTTAAGAAAACTCATTCTCTTCTATTTTCCAAAAATAAAATCTTCACAGAAATCTAGATCTATGCTTTTCAAATCTAGAAACATACCTTTTGACTTAAGAATTATCATTCCCTTCTCACTCATGTGGCCAAGTCTTTGATGCCACAACTTCGCATCTACATCTGAAGTAGATAATACAGAAGGAGAATTGTCAGTAATACAATTACATAAATAGAGAGTACCTACTCTCTTACCTCTGGCCATAACAAGTGCACCCTTGGGCACCTTCCAAGATTCAACTGTGAGAGTTATTGTACAACCCTCATCCCCTAACTTTCCTACAGAAATCAAATTCCTCTTTAGGCTGGGAACATGCATGACATCTCTCAACACCCATGTGTTGCCATTCTGCATTTTTAGCTACACTTTTCCTTTGCCAACAATTTGGCAAGGCTCATCATCCCCTAAGTAAACTATTCCAAAATCTCCATGGACATAGTCACTGAAATATTCTCTATTGGGGGTTGCATGAAAAGATGCACCAGAATCTAAAACCCAAGATTCTATATTATTATGCAAAGAGAATATAAGAGCATCTTGTGCAATACCTACAACTTTTGCTTCTTCTTTACCTTCATGCTGTCTGTCTTCTTTAGGTTTTGACTAGCAATCTTTGCTTATGTGCCCTATCTTTCCACAATTCTAGCAGGCTGTCCTCATGCCATTTCTGGAATTAGATCTACCTTTCATCTTTGACGTAGACCTTGATCTCCCTTTCTTGCTCTTCTCTTTTTGCCTTCCCCTACTCTCAAAACTTAAAGTGTTCTCTGATGTCTCCTATGTGCTTTTCCTGCGAATTTCTTCATTCAAGATTACACTAACCACATCATCTACTTTTAAAATATTTGAAGTAGATGTAGTATTACTAACTGCCATTACCAAGCTATGCCAGCTTTCAGGCAAAGAACATAATATTAAAAGAGCCTTAATTTCATCATCAAATACTATTTTGACTAAATTTAATTGATTCACAATACCATGGAAATCATTTAGATGATTAGATACAGATCCACCTTCTTGCATCTGCAAATTAAATAACTGCTTCATAAGATATACCTTATTTGAAGCTGAGGGTTTTTCATATAAATTTGCTAGAGTAGTCATTAACTCTACCATAGACTTTGCCTGTGATAAATTAGATATCACAGTAGATGCTAAACTCAATCTTATAGATCCAAGAGCCTTTCTATCAAGAACTTCCCATTCTTCATCATCCATGTCTGTGGCTTCTTTACAGCTCCTCCTATCGGTAAGTATAGATCCTTTTGATACATATAATATTCTATCTGCATTCTCCATAATTGGTAATTCTTGCCATTAAACTTCTCCATTCTCAATTTACTTTCTTCTACCATTGCTTCTCCCACTCAAACAGAAATCGCTGTGAGTAACCTATAATCAATACACACTAACCAGATCTGAAACACCTATTAGTCAACCTGAGCTCTGATACCATTTGTTGGTATCAAGCTCAAGAACCTAAAACCAAGCTCTGATACCACTTGTTGGTGATCAACCAACAATGTTGATTACAATATGAAAGCAATTAAATACGGAATTAAACCAGAATGATAAGTAACTAGAATGATAAATAGCAAATAACAAGAGATACAAGAAACCACCCTAAAAACTTGTATTTAACTCTTTACAGAAGGAATTACAATTGAAGAAACTTCTTTTCTTCCACACCTTTCTCAGATGTATAGATCTCTTCTTAGATCTCTTTCCCTCAAGATTTCTCTCTCTCAATTACAATCAATTCCACAATTTGGATTGATACACATATACAATCTGTATTCTACTTCTACAGTAGTGTCTAATAAGCTATGAAGATCTATCCCTAATATATAACTTTAGATATTTATGAGCATACAATTACAGCCACTAAATGCACCTCCTAATCAAGGGCTCTAAATAGTTCTACTTAAAATAGAAACTCGGACTCACTAGCAACAGTTCATCTTTACATGCAAACATTCTGTTCTATCCACGGAAATAGATTCTGGATGCACAGGTGACTGACATCGGTCCCTGCCAGTCTACCTGTGACCAACGTCAGCCGACCTACTACTGACGTCGGCCACCTTTGGTCCACTTTTGACCATCGTTGGTGACTGTGTGTTTCCTGTAACTCCTGCATTCGCTCATTAGTGAAGCTTTTAGCTCCACACCCTAACAATCTAGACTAGGCCTACTGCCTAAAGGGGGTATAATACCACTTATAGGGTCAAGTGAGAATTATAAAGAATTAGATAACTTCCATATGAAGTTATAAGGTGAGTTAAATCTTTTAGTTTATAGAGAAGGTCACAGAGAAGCCATTTCTTGGCTCAAGAGCATGATATGGCACATAGAAAGAAAAAAGAACTTGAGAAGGCAACTTTAGAAGCTCATAATAGTATAGATGATTAGCATGGGAGCTTGAGGAGATAAGATATGTTTAAGAATGTCCTAAACAAGGATTTAATGGGATTTCTTCACAAGCTCAATGTCACAGTTTTATGAATAATCCTTAAAGGGTAAAAACCACTTAAAACCCTTGTTAATAACCCGATGGAGAAAACAAGGAAGAAAAGGCATCTAAGAGGGATAGTTTGATTATAAAAGTGATTTTAAATTGTAAATGACTCCCTAGGTCTCCTTCCCATCATATTGAATTATATCTTATTTGTATGAACATGGTACAAAATGGATTGTCTTTACAGTTTTTGATGTTTTTCAAGATGAAAGGAGTTTAAAAGGATGTATATCACTTTGGGGGATAGAGTGAGACCAAATATAAATACCCATGTCCATTTATTTATTCAAAAAATCATAAAAGTACCTCTATAAGCATCTTCACTTCAGCTAATCCAAACTAACATAGTGAATGAAAGATGATTACCAAGTGAGAAGGTGATAACTCCAATTAAGAGGCCTTTTAAGGTAAACCCGATGAATTATGATGAAAATAGACTCTTGAAAAATGTCACATCACCCCTTTCATGGATCAGATTGAGCAACTAATGATGATTTTGATGCCAAATGTGAAGATAAGTCTGTAAAAGATGATAATGATTACAGGTAGTGAGAACACTTATCCAGAGAAAGATTGATGATTAGGGACACATCTAATGCATGTGGGAGCCTGTTTCTAACCCCCCCTTCATATTTAAATGATGTTACCTATTCCTAATCTATTTTTGAGCACTCAGGGAAGACCAAATGATGAAAGTAGTTTCAAAACATATAGTTGAAGAGTCCTACACTAGAATTGAAGAGTTCCATGCTTTGGAGGGACATTTGTCCAAAGAGACATTGCATGGTCCATCTCATACTTTATTATTCTTCAAATTTAACTCTCTCCTTCAGATTGACACTATTATTGTGACTTTTTATCTTCATTATTCTCTCTTCTCTCTCACATTCTATAAGTACTATTCATTTTAGTTATTGTGTCTAATTCCACACCATGTACAGTGAAGACTTATTAGTTTGATGTTGTAATTTACCTTTAAATAATACAAACAATCTAGTTTTGAGTTCACAAATATCTTTTTTAAGTGTGCAAAGTGATGAATGGTGAAGTCTAATGATAAGCTTCTATTCTTACTTCCCCTTATCCTTTCATGTCTAGTGTAATAAGCTATCATTCTAATAGGTCATATGGAGTGCAATTAGACCTCTAGTCCACCTACCTTGATTTGTCTCATGTATATCACCTCTATATTGAAATACTAATGTTAGAACATCTTAAGACTTTAAAGCTAGTTTATAGGTCTTGTTTCTTAGTGAAATAAGTATGATGATATTGTGAAAATCCTTATGGTGTATCACCTCCTTATAATAGTTTCCTTTTATGCATATTTTTTTTGATTTTCCCACATGTAATTAGTTAGTGTAGGTGATAAGAACTTAAAGGCAAATTTAGGGAGTTATCCCTTAAACCTAGAGGTCTACCTCTACTATAGGCAATCCACAGGCCTAGAGGTATTCCCATGTTACTGAAATCTTAGAATAGACTTGAAAAACCTCCTCTAGGGTAAAATATTTGGTGACAATAGTTCTAGCATACCCTGTGGGACCCATTGTCCTAAAGATAACTTTTCAAGGTGAATATTGGTCTTGAAAACATTAGTGGCATATTAGTGTGCTACTCAGAATTAGTGACTCCATTCAAGGTAAAATCTAGTTGTAGACCATTGTTTTATCATATATTTTCTCTCATACTTCATGGTCCTTACTAGGTCATCTTACAGTAGATTTTTCAATCCTATAAATCCACCTCTTCAACCTAAACTTCCTCTTGAAGTTCAACACCCTCAACTTGTTCTACCATTTGAAGAGCAAGAGGACTTTGCTAGCTAGGAAAACCAAGAAAGTGAGGAAAAACTTGAAGGAAACATGGATAGGAAGCATGCATTTTCAACCTTTAACACTAAAAATCTAATTCATCTTGATGTATATGATGACATTCCCCCTAGTGCTACAAAGAGTGTTCCTATATTCAATGGTGAAGGCCATGCCACTCCTAGTGAACATATCAGGGATATCTCTAATTTTTGTAGTTTTCACAATGTCACTAAGGTCAACATTTCCATTAGACTCCTTGCCATGTCCCTTAGATGGAAAACAGTTGATTGGTATAGGAGTTTTATTGGTGGTTGCATCATAACTTGGGATGACTTTGGAATGTTGATAACTTTAAGATTTAAAGATGAGAGTGACAACACTTCACTCATTCATTAGCTCAATGTGATTCAAATATCCCCCAAGGAAATAATGCATGAATTCAATGAGAGGTTCTAAAAGACTTGGCATAAGTTGTCTCCTCCCATGATACCATTTTCTAGCTTTGTCTTTCCTACATACTTGAGAGCCATTGGTATTGATATTAACATCATGCTTCAATCTATGGGTGGTTTTAATTTACATGAGGCATATGACCTTGACATTAGAGATGAGAATGGACTCATTTAAGTAGGGAAGTTACCTCCAATCTACTACCTAATATTCTTATTTCTGCTCCAAACATTTCCCAAGTTCCTAATTTAAATGCTTAATCAAAGTCTTCCCCTAAGAAGGCAGATGGTGCCATTGATTGGAAGGCAAGGTATAAATTATTGAGGTTCAAATTAATCAAGATAAAATGTAAAAATGTGTGAATCAAAACCCCTATCCTTATCAATAGAAATATGGTCAACAATATGGGCAAGGGAGAGGTCAAGGGTAGCCTAATTTCAATAGGCTTACCAATGCATACAATCCTACTTTCATATCCAACATAAGAGCAATGGTATTGGTGCATATCAATCTGATCTAAGGAGAAGAGTAGAAACAAGGCCAATTCATGGATGCTAATGAGGCTAGAAAACAAGATCTAGTTGCTGAAGGAGGAGTCACTGCTCTAGTATCAATAGAAGATGAAGTTTTAATGCATGCAAGTGAAGGTTGGCAGCCTCAAGGAGAAATCTTTACCAACTTCCTAGCTGAAGACACTTATGTACTTAACCTATGAAATTATGTATTAGATAATACAAGAGCTAAGAGAAAGGCTCTAGGAGATCCTAATGGTGTGCCTATAATCTCAAATGGTCCTCCTACAAGGTAGCAAGGCATGGCTGCAAGCATGGAAGTTTCTAACACTCCTACACCATCTCTAAATTAGAATGTTGGAAGGCCTATTAAAAATTATTCAATACCTTAAGTTGCAACAAATTTTTTGCCTCCAAGGACTCAAGAAAAGGTAAGCACTAATACTCTAAACATTGTGTGATCAAGGAATCCAAGAAGGGTGGTTAGATCATATGTTAGATTCACAATGAAAATCAATAAAAATGAAAACAAACACACTAACATACCTAACACTATCTTGCCTATATCAAAGGGAGGAGCATGGCAAAGAAACACAAATGAACAAATCACAACTAAAAATGGAAATAACTCACATAATTCCTTACCAATTCCTTGAATGCTCTACGAGGTTTTTTCATTTGGCTTGCTCGGATTATGCTCAAGAAGTATTCATCAATGGGTCTTGGCTATCTACATATCTTCTTGGCACCATGGTTGGCTTATGATTTGGATTGAAATGGCTTGGCTTGGCTCAATTTTGGAATTATAACACTATGTATTTGCTTCATGCCCTAAATCTTGCATTATAGCATTACTATGTCCAAGCTCTCTAAATGGAGAGGCAAATGCTTATATTTACAGGTTTTGAAATCAACTTAGAATTAGTTAGATCCTAACCTAGGTTTGCTTAATTAACCCCAATAGAGTTAAAAGGTTATAAACCTCATGATTGGCATGGAGAAGGTGTGCTTTCAGACATTTTGCATTTTGGACAACTCACAAAAGGTAATAACTACTTCCTAGGATATTATTTGATTTTGAATTTTCCTTTTTGATAATTCATTTAATTTCTCAAGGATGAATTCAATTAGGATCTGATTAGGATTTAAATTTCAATTAATCCCTTTTAGGATTTTGAATATTTCCCAAGTTTTAATTTAATTGATTTGGGTATTTGCTTTATTTAATTAATTTTTGGGCCAAATTATTTTAATTGCATGTTATGAAACCAAATTCAAGACATTTAAAAATTATTAGTCTAGATGTTCAATGGTTGGTAAGAATTAATCTAAAATTGGGTATGAAGCCATTAGTGGCCACTTTTAGGTGCCTATAGTTTACCCTTGTTTGGACAGGTATTATAAGTTGTAAACATAGTAAGATCTTTTCAAAGAATAAATTTTTTCTTTGTGCTTATGACTTCAATGGCAATGGATGAACTATAGGGTGCCCCCTCGAGGTAGCTATTGGAAAAAGGGTTTAGCAAATGGTCCCTCAAAAGAAGGAAATGAGTGGACCAAATAGATGAAAACATAATGATTTTCCCAAATGTGGGTAGAATCATTGAGAATGCAAGTGGGATGGTGCATAATGGTTTCCCCAAAGATGGTTATAAACATTGTACCCTGATAGTGGAAAACATGATATGATAACACAATGATTTGCCCAAAGGTGGTTATAATAATTGAGAATGTAGGTGGGACAATATATAATGATATGACCATAGGTAGTTATAATAATTAATATCTTGATTATGGTAAACAATATTGATGGTTGATGATGGCAAATATGATGATGACAAATTGATAAAGAGGACAAAGATGAATTGGGACAACCTGCTAGTAAGGAGATGCTCATCCAAAATAACAAAGGTTAAAATTATTTCATTATTTAATTACTCTATTTGGAATATGATTTGGAGTAGATTAGGACTTTTTCTAGTGCAGTGCTAAGGAGATATCGATGTTGTATTGCTATGTAGACTTATTAAAGCTAATTTTTACTATAGCACATGATAGTAGGCATCATGATAGAATAACATGAGGACTTAGATAAAATATGCATAAGGATTGACTCCCATTATCCAATACTCAAGGGAAAATAATTCACCAATGATAAAAACCATGATGACAATGTTGATGTATGAATATGGATGGATGCAAGAATAGTGCACAAGGAATCACCTAATGAACACACATAGACTTGAAGCAAGGCAATAGTACTTAAAACAAACAAATAAGCACACAAACAAACAAATAAAACATAAATTAAAAAAAATGAACAACTGATGGTTAGTCATAATGTTAGCACAAATAATGTAACACAAACAAGATGGTGAACATTGCCCCTAGAAAATAGATGACAACTTAACAAAAAAATAAAGATGGGGGAATAGAAGAAAAGGAAGGGGGTCACTGAGCTGAATCCATATGTACTAGGAAAGTGAATGCTGCTTACATAGTTCTATGGATGTAATATTCAATAAAACTTTAGGATAAATGTAGTTATCCTGGGATATGGGATAGAAGATACACGATGAGAAAGAAAACATGATGGATGTGATAAAAGAATATGAATGAACTCAAAAAATGGTGAGAGCGTGAGATAAGAAGCCAAAAAGGATGGGAAAACTAAGTGAGTGTTATTTCTTGTGGCTTAGTTAAGGTTCCCAAAATCCTTAAGGCAAAGAAGTGGTTAATGTTTTTGATTTTTATAAATGATTTTCAAATATTTTTGGAATTTTGGAGTGTTTCAACTCAATCAAGAATGATGAGATACTAAATAGTTCAAGCTCACAAAATGGTGAGAGTGTGATGGAAAAGGGGGACTGAGATGACCTAAATAAGTATTGAGCATGGCCCACATAGTTCTAAAATGGCCTCAGGTCATAGCAGTTTCATTGTAAAGTAGAGGAATCTAACTAGTATAACATCCAATTCAAACAAAATAGGCATATTTGGCATAATGACATATTATGACATAGGTGTGTCAAATTTGGTATGTCAAGGAACAATAAACAAATGTTGCCCCTAATTTTCCCATAGGCAATTATAAATAGGATACAATAGATTAGATCAATATACTAATTTTCCCATAGATGGTTATAATTAGTAGCAAGACTAGTGAGACACTGATTTGCCCATGTAGGTGGATATAATTAGGCTCACATAAACAAACATGATTATAATGAAATAATAAATGAAATATTCAATTGTCAAAACTTCTATCATATTGATCTAAAATATTGCCTTTATCTAGAATTCTTAAAATAACTACTGAAATCAATATGATTCTTCATGCTGAAAGAGTGAAACCATTGGATGAACCAAGGTCAAATGGGATAGGTGGGGAGTGATCAAAACATGTTAAGTTGATAAAAAAATGGTAAGATGGATATGTGATAGGATGGTATAATGGTATAGTATAAAGAAGAATATTGATAATATGGTACAACTTGAAATAGTCCTCATAGACAATACACCAAGTCACTCAAGCATAGTACCGCTTGAGCTATATAATGTTCATAGGCTCATCAAGTTTGTCTCTGTCTAGTGTGGTGATCTTGTATGATCCTACGCCATAGTCTATAATAATGATGAAGGGACCTACCTAGTTGGGTTTGAACTTTCCTTTATGCTTCTTCTTGACCATGGTAATATTTTGGTTCTCTTTGAGGACAAGATTACCAAGCTCAAATTATCTATGTTTCACGTGTCAATTGTAGTAGCCATGAAGTTGGTTATGATATGCTTATTGATTTTTTACTGTATCTATGCATTTCTCATCAAGTAAATCTAGCTCTTTTAGGCAAGCTACTTGATAGTATTCATCATCTAGGACATGATTCAAAAATATGCATAATGATGGTAACTCAACCTCAATGGGAAGAATAGCCTCCATGCCATAAATAAGTGAGTATGGAATGGCACTTGTGGAAGTGCGGTGATTGGTATAGTATGCCTAGAGAGCAAGGAATATCTGGAGGTGCCAATCACAGCTAGCATCATTGACAATATTATTAAGAATGTTGATAATGGTTTTGTTTTATACTTCTACCTAGCCATTACCTTGAGGGTAATATAATGTGGAAAGATATTGAGTAATCTTGTACTTAGCACATAACAATTTGACATCCTTGTTATTGAATGATCCTCCATTATCAGATATAATGTTAGAAGGGATATCATAGTGGCATATGAGATGGTTGAATATGAATTTCAAAATTTATTTTCTAGTCAAGTAAGTGAGGGGTATAACTTAAACCTACTTAGTGAAATATTCTATGGTGGTAAGGATATATTTATGGTCATCTTATGAGGTGGGGTTTATCTTCCTAATGATATCAAGGCCTCATGCATAAAATGGCCATGGTTTCAACATTGGTTTCAAATTTTTGGCCGAGGCATGAATCAAATTGGTATGTCATTGACATTTATTGCATCTTTTCACATATGCAGTTGTATTTGCATCCATTATTGGCCAATAATACCTAGTATGCAAAAGATTTTTAGATAGAATGGGCCCACTAGTGTGGGTACCACATATCCCTTTGTGAACTTTTCATAACACTAATGTAGATTCTAATGAAAGTAAACAACAAAGTAAAGTTCCATCAAAACTATGGTGGTATAGAGTTGGTCTGAGTAAGGTATAACATTAAGCATTATGGATGAAGGATTTGGTTTTTTTTTGGGATAAGTGTGGTGCTAAAACATGGTCATGTAGGTAAGTATATAGGTCTAAATACCAAGTAGAATTGTGACCAATAATATCATAGATCATTATGGCGGTTGATAGTTCATGAGTTGACACTAACATATTTTCCATGAGAAATTGGTAGTATTTTTCCATATCTACATGTCAAATCAAATATCCAATGGTATCCATGGCATCTTATATTATATTACTTACCCTTGGTATATGTTCAAATTAGATGTCGATAATCTATTGCTTGAGAGTGTCGACCATGGATTTATAGGGAACCAACTTGTCATCTTTAGTCTTAAAGTGGTATATAACATAATTGATGATTAGCTATGAATCACCATAAACCTTTAGATGAGATATGTTTCATTGTATATCATGTCAAAGTATTACTATAAGTGCTTCATATTCAGCCATGTTATTAGTACAAGGAAATCTAGTTCTGAATGACTTAGGGATTAAATCCCCTTGTGGAGTGATAAAAAAAAGGCCTGGCCCTGATCCATGTGCTATGAATGAACCATCAAAATATAGCTTATATTGCTTCTCCTCAAGAGGTGTGTCAATGATGATCATAATGGATTCATAAAGAAATTGGAATGTGAGTGGCTTTGTATCTGCAAGGGGTGCTTTAGGAAGCTGATCTATAAGAACTTGCCCCTTGATGGATTTTTGGTTCACATATTCTATCTCAAACTCACTTAAAAGCATGATCCATTTGGCCATGTGGCCTTGTAGTGTTGTTTTAGATAGTATATACTTGAGAGGATATACTTTTGAAATGACCATGGTCTTATTGTTCAATATGTAATGTCATAGTTTTTGAGCTACAAAGACCATAACTAAACAAGATTTTTCAATGGGTGTATAATTATGCTCATACATGACCAATGTAAAAATTAGATAGTATACAACATGCTATTTTCCATTTTCATCATGTTGAGCTAGAATTTTCCCTAGGGCTTTGTCTATCATTGATAGGTATAGAAGGAATGATTTTTTGAGCATAAGAGGCAATACAAATGGTGGATTTGCTAGATAGTCCTTTATCTATTAAAAAGCTTTTTGAAAATCATAATCCCAAAGAAATATGACACCATTCTTCAAAATATGTGTAAAAGGATGAAACTTATCAACCAATTGAGATATGAAGAATCTAATAGACTATATTTTTCCCTGTAAACTATAGAGTTGCTTCAAATTGGTCAATGGTGGCATGTTTGTTATGTCTCATACTTTGGTTAGATAAACTTATATGCCTCTATGAGACATAATGAATCTAAGTAATTTTCTTGATGTGATGCCAAAAACACATTTCTTAGGGTTGATCCTAACTTTGTATTCATGCAGTTATTGGAATATCCCCCTCAATGCTATTTAATAATTGGCCCTAGTATTTGATTTACCTAGTATGTTGTTGACATAGTCTTCAATAATTTCATGCATCATATCATGAAATATGACTATCATGGCTCTTTGATAAGTGGCCCCTACATTATTAAGACCAAATGACATAACCTAATAATAGAATGTTCTCCACAAAGTGGTGAATGCTATTTAATGTTGGTCTTCTAGTGTTATTCAAATCTGATTATAGCCTGAGAATCCATCCATCAGTGAAATCATCTCATAACCCATTATAGAGACGACTATCATGTCAATGTTTGGAAATGGAAAGTAATCCTTAGGGTAGGATTTATTTATGTACCTAAAATTAGTGTAGATTATAATTCCTTCTAGTTTTTTACTAATGGATACAACATTGAAAATCCATTTAGAATAGTCAATTGGCCTAATGCATCTCACTTTCAAGAGTTTCTGTAACTCTTTCTTGACTAATACAAAAATTTGAGGATGCATTTTACGTAAATTTTATTCACTAGTTTGGCATCATGATGTACCACAAGGTGATGAATAACCAAGGCAAGGTCTAAACTAAGCATGCCAGAATAGCCCCATGGAAATATATCTACAAATTCCCTCAATAGGGCTGTTAAGACTTCATGCTCCTCTTCAATGAGGGATGTGCCTAATTTAATGAAATTTGGGTCATATAAAGTCTTGATGTTTACCTCTGAAGTATCTTCCACTAGAAGGGTCAAACCATTTTCAAGAATAGTGGGCAAAGATTTGAATTGTTTGGCTATGTTAGAGTCCTTTATTGGGACTAGTTTTTCAAGCTCTCCTAGACATGATGAATCAAAATCCCCTAATGGGGGGGATAGCCATGTAACAAATGATATTAGAAACTCCTAAATGATGTGATCAAATGCCTACCATTCTTCAAGACTAAACTTAGACCCATAGGTAAGTTCATCATTGGTAGTTTCTTGAATGATTCCCTCAAAAGCCTATTCTTCATCAAGACTAAATGTAGAGCTGTAGGCAAGTTCATCCTTGGTGGTCTCCTAGTCTATATTTGAAGAAGGTTGAACACCCCATTTAGTGGCATCTAAAACATGTTTTCACCATTAGATTAGCCTTTATCTTTACTTTTTTCCTGGTCTAAAAGCACCTCAAAGAGATTTTCACTTTGAGACCTCAATGTTTTATTTAATTATTTTTGGCTAAGGGTGTTCACCCACTCTCATTAAACTTGATTTATAACCCATTTTTGTGGTCTCCCAATGGAACATTGTCCCTAAGGCCTTTAAAATTGCAAAAGGCCTCATCATTTTAAAACTCATCAACTAGCACATTGGATTCTTGTTGGCCCTAATCTATCAGTTCGGAATAGTATAATGGTAATGGATTATGGTGAATGATTAGTTGAATGGTATAAATGAATTATTTTTAAGTAGATTGGTTTGGGATAAGTCATCAAAATGGATATGATTAGACTATGCTTCACTACTAGAATCATCATCACTAGTCATTGGTGATGAAACTTGAATAGGATACATGGGGTCAACACTGGGTGGTTTAAATCCAAGCCCATAGGTTCCTTTGTACTTAATCATATAAATTGGCTCAAGTGTTCCTTGATGATTTGGCTTGAGACCTCCTCCTTCATAGTCTTGATTTTCCATGATTTGATTAGGAATGAAATATTTAAAACTCTTATAATGATCAACCAATTTGTCATTATATAACCATGATTCATCACCTTCAAGAGGATCTTGTTCTTGGCCAAAGGATGGTATGAAAGCAATAGGGATTAGATTGTGCAGATGGATTTTTCCCTTTATTTTCCATTACATGAGTGGTTTGGATTTTGGTCTTCCAAAAGATTTTGGGTTTTGTGGAATCTTTGTAATGTGAAAGGTGTCATGGGTCAAGTATTCTCCTAGGCCATTATCTAAGATGGTGTAATGATTGGATATTTTAGGAGGTGGCATGTGAGAAAGTGAATTAAGGGTATCAGGATTAATGAAGTTGGACTCTATTAAACAAATAAGTATTGCTTTCCCTTTTTATTGCTTGGTGATTGGCTTCATGCCAAAATGGTAATTTTAGCTCTTAAACTTGACCTATAAATATTTACAATGCTCGTATGGATTAAAATGTCTTGAAATACTAACCTCCATCCCTGAATGGGAGAACTTGATACACTGGTGCAATGTTGATGGGACTACATGAATCTTGTATAACCAAGGCCTACCCAAGATCATGGTATATGACAAGTCAAGATATAACATATGGTAAAGTGTATCTTGGGTCAAGGTCCCAATGATAATTGGCAAGCTGATGGTGCCTTTTGATTCTCATTCTTTATTATCATAGGATTTGATGGTGATTATTTCTGCTTGGAGATCTACTATCATATACCTGAGAAGCTTGATGAGCTTTAGAGACACAATATTTAGGCCTGATCCATTGTATATGAGGATACATTTCACTTTGTTCCACCTTATGTAAACTTCAATGTACAATGGATTATTGTGTAACGGGCCAAGGGATGACATATCGCTTTGGTTTAAGGTTACTTGTTGGGATGGAGCTAGGTGTCTAACCAAAGCTTGAAATTTGTCAGAAGATATGTCATTTGGAACTATGGATTGACCAAAGAACTCTATCAAGATGTTTTTGTGGATGGTCGATGTATGAAATAAATGTAAAATGGATATTTGTGATGGCATATTTTGTAATTATTCCACAATTTCAAAAGTATTTTTCTTGGATAATGGTAAATAACTTATTCTGAGGTAGAATAACTAGTTAGATGATGGGTGAAGTAGTAGATGGTTGTGGTCCTGATGTCTTAATCCTTGACCATTGAGTTGTGATTTCATAATTAGGATTAGGTATAAGACCATTTTTTCTAATAAATTATGGTAGAGGGGGACTAGGTCAGATAAGTCTTGGTTGTCAGTTCACTTGTGCATGGTCACAAGATAATGACAAGTTATCTTTACAAGGTTCAAACATGGGAATCCATGCTTGCTGATTCACTTATGTCCAGTCCTAGGTTAAGGAAGGATTACTATAATGGTTTGGTTGATTTGGTATAATTAGCAATAGTCTTGTCTGATTAACACTTGGTCTTGGATTAATGGAAATGGTGGTAATGTGACCTCCTGTAAAATGGCATACATCTAAGTTATAGTCATGTGAAACTATATGGTAGGTCTATTAGTTTTTTTCACCATTTTGGCCTTGGTTTTATCCATTATTTTGATGTTATTGGTTCTGCTATTGGTTATGTTGAGTTTGTTGGTTTAGCCTTGGTTGTTGATACTATTGTTGTTAATGTTGCATGATTGTTATGTTGGGGGAAATGATTCTGATAAATACCAAAGCTCTAATTAGAGGTGGAAGCTCCATGATCCAATGTGATCTCTCCATTTTCTAACATATTCTAAATTACATGTTTAATTTACACACAATGTTACAAATTATGGCCATTAACCCTATGAAAATTATAGAATTGTTTTGGCCTATACTAGTCTGGCATGTTAGTGCCCTCACAAACTTGTTATTTTTGAATATGCCATTTAATCAAGTTAGTTACTATGAGTTTACAAAATAATTATTTAATGGGATCTCTAAGGTCAGTAAAAGCATGATGAGTAGGCATGTTTCTCTTTGGAGGAGGGTTTTGTAAAGGCATAGGTTGCTGCATTTGTTGCATTAGCTGTGTTGGTCTAAGATGTTGCACTTGTTACATGTGTTATGGATGATAAAAAGGTTATTGGTTAGGAATAATATAGAAAGGTGACATAGGATGAGTAGATAGTGTTTTCACTATTTGGACATTTTACAACTCTACTACTCAGTTACCTACAACATTCTTGTTATGGTTGAATTATTTGGGTCTCTCATTGTTATTGGCCTGTGTCATTTGTGATGCTTGTGCTTGGATTGGATGTTGATTTTGGCCACTATTTTGATTTTGATTTGAGATTTGATTTGATGAGGCTAGTTTAATGATCCCTTTGTTAATGAGGGTTCTTCTGATCAGTAAACCTTTGTCAATGATCTCTTTAAATGTGTGCACACACTGCAACTTCAAATTGTAAAATATCTCACTATGTATATTTTTGGTAAACATAGTGGCTAATTTCTTATCTAGTAGATTATGGGTGAATTAGCTTACAAAGGCTCTCTATCACTATATATAGATTGTGAAGCTTTCATCCACTTTCTATTTTTCCTATGTTAAATCTACCAATAAAGTCTTGTGTTCAAGATTGTAAGAGAAGTGATGCATGAATTTTTTCAAGAGATCATCAAAATCATGTACTAAATTCTTGGGAAACTTTAGAAACCATTCCAATGCTTGCCCTGCTAGGATTTGTGGAAATAATAATAATAGGTAAATATCACTATAGGCCACTAGTTGGCATATGACAAAAAATTCTATTAGATGGGCCTTGGGGTCACCTTTCCCCTTGTATTTGTCAAAATTTGGAGGTTCATACCTTGGAGGAAATGGTATTTATAAGTACTCCATATTAAAAGGGTAAGAACACACATCGTCTAACTTGAAATTTTTTGTTTATTTCCTCATTTACATGAGGACAATTGCATCATTCATTTTTTGTAATTATTGTGTAAGGAAACTATTAGGATCATATACCTATTGAGGTGGAGGCTGAGTGGTCAAAATTAGATTACTTTGACCAGGGTAGAGTAGAGGTATTTGTTGGGGAATGTTGGATTGGCTAGGAAATAGACCAAGAATATGCATAGATGGATTAGGGTGCAATTATTGAAATTACACTTACAGTTGTGTAACATTATGGTTGGGATTGGGTATGTAGGTTTGATACTATGGCTTGGATGGAGGAATATAACCATACTATGCATGTTGAGGTTGAATATGGATATGTTACCAAAGTCATACTTGGCTGATTGAGAGGGACTTCTAAAACAAGACTCTATCATTAAACTTATTGCACATTCTACATGAAAGGCAATTATTGCCTAATAGGTATTTGAAGAACATTAGAACCTCTAGGTTTCACAAATACATATTGGGAAGTGGACACATGTTGGATATTTGACATTTCTTTCTAACTAATATTTACACATTGTTGGTTAGACATCATTTGGTTTTGGATCGACATGTTAGTCTAAAATTGAAGAGGTATGTTTGCTGCTACCTGGAGAGGTAGAACATTAGTTTCCCCCTATTGAGGAGGTAATATGTTTTGCCTCTATTATGTAGGTATATTTTACAATGCTTATTATTGTGGAATATTACTCATCATCTATTAGGGTGGAATAAGATTCATCACATTTTATTATGGTATGGCACTGGTCATAGGATGACTACTTAATCCTTATTGTTGTGAGCTTGATGAAGAATCTAGTTGAGGATTAGAGGTTATTGATTGAGGTTGGGATGTATAAACTCCCACTCCCTAAGTTTGAATATCACTCATGGTTTTATTTAAAGGCACATTCTAGTGTTGACTATGTGTTTATGCACTAACACCACTTTGGTTTAAATTGGACATTATTGTCATATTATCCATTATATTTTGTTCACTATTTTATGTAGAATTAGAAGATGTTTCCTCGATGATTGGGGTATTAAACATGTTGTTGATCTAATTATTTTGTGTAAGTTGGTTTAAATCCTAATTTTATTGATTTTTCAACTCAAATAAAACTCTTTTGAAGGGAGTGACTGAATAAGAGATGTATTTGACATGGCCATATTATTAAAGTTATGCGTTAGGTTTTGATATGTTTGGTATATAGTTTGTATTTGAATGAATTGGTCTTCCATGAGGCCTCTTTATGTGAAAAACATATGTAGATATTATACAACATTGATAAAATGGCATTAGGATTGATATAAGAGGCTTGTTCATAGTTCTAATTGTAAGACATGTCATATGGCTCTCGTACTAGATTTGGTAAGTCATTATGCCCTATCTCCATGGCTCTATTAGGATCATAGGACAAAAACATTGTAACATAATATGGTTGTTGTTGAACATTTTATGTAACCAAATCTATGCTTTCCAAATATTGGGCCATCTATTCTTTATCTTACTTCATGTATGGAGGAGTGCTAACCAAATAATTTTCCAAAGGATCTTGAATCTATTATGAGAGATTGAGTGTTGTATGGTGAATATGAATCTATCTCCCAAATTAAATCATCTCCATAAGGGTACTAAACAAATTCCTCTTACATTCTAACATTTCCATTTCTTAGATTATACATAGTTCCACTACATGTATAGTGAGCCATGGTCAAATTGAATGGTAAATATTTCAAAACAAGAGTGGGTAGAGTTCTAAAAACTATGAAAAGCTATGTTTGAAAAGACAATGGGTTCAAACACTATCTAACTTGGTTAAGGGTGGAGATGTATCTCCAAAAAGTCTATGCAAAGACTTGGTAAAAAAATTATAATGTCAGGTGTCTAACATTAAATGTTTCACACAAACAAGGTCAAGTAAAATGACCTAAAAATAAGATTCCAAACTCTAATGTCCAAAGATGTTCCAAATAGGTCTAAACTAGGAAAATGAAATTTTGCTAGGTATTTTGTCCAAATGTGGAGTCAAATGATAGGCTCAAATAGTTTGTGATAGGAATTTTGGCCAAATGTGGCATCAAAATATAGACTTGAGACAAAGAGATGATGGTTAATATAATAAACTTAGAATAATTTGGCAAAGACTAGGCACTTGATTCTAGACATAAATGTGATTTGATTGGCATAAAATAATAAACAAAAGGCATTTTAAAGAAATATTGATTCTATCAAACAAGGCATAAACAATAAAATTTCCCAATTTGAGTAATGAATTAACTTAAGTTACGTAACCCAAAAGAGAAATATCTATGTATCAACCCCTGTATGTCAAGGCCTAAATAGAAATCAATAAATGTTTGGATCCTAACTTGTAAAAGTTAATTAGAGACTCATCTTAGGTAAACTAGGGTTTTAATGACCAATAATCGAGGTAAATTTGAATGCCATGACTGTGATACACAAAGATCCAACAAGGCATAAATTATTGGTTCAAGTAATGGTAATTTGGACACAAGACAAGACAAGTCTTTTGAAATAATTTGGGTAGCATAACGACATTATTGATCCCAAAATATGTGATAATGTTATGTTTTAAATATTTCTAAGGCATAAGACTTGAAATGATTTGGGAAGCATAATGTTACCCATCTTAATCAAGTGTCATACTCAACTTTTTTGACACAAAAGTCTTCTAAGTTAAATCAAGGTGTCAAATAGATGGCATAACACCTCCTCAAATAATAGAGTAATGTTGGACACAAGACTCATTCATGATGTGGTTTAAATAAAAAAGTTATAGATCTAACACACCAAATAATAAAATAATAAATGATATAAATACAACTAAGTAAATTGTCTTAAATCCTATCAAGGTGTGGTAAAGTGGGGTTGACTAAAACTTACAAGTTACTATCATCTCGATTGATCCCAAGTTTGGTTAACACAAGAGAAACATCACATAAATTGAGTTCATACCAATCAACTTATCATGCAAGGGTTTATTTCTTTTCATGATGATACCATCATTAGAATTCTTAGTGGTATCTCCTAGTTGACTAGACTTGACTTGGGCCTTAGTTACTAAAGGAGAGGTTAGCCACTCAACCCCCTGGCTTTAGAAGTATTCATTCTTAGCTTTATATACCCCACCATGGATCATGGTTGAAACACTTTTGGGAGATGAAGCCTTAGGTAAATTATTCCTTATAAAACCTATGAGAGGTAATGACATCCCCTTCATAAGCTAAAATGCATGAACATAAAGACCAATTAGAAAGACTTTAGGGTTAATTTTAGATCACCCAATACCATGTGGATTTTGGGGAGATCCTAGAAAATTTTATTTATACACCTTGGACTAGGCATCAAATACAATGAAAATTCACTTTTGATCCATGATTTATCTATAAGGGATAGGGGAAGAGAATACATGCTCTATTCTTCTTGCAAAACAAACAAACAACAAATAATTTGCAAACAATTACGAGTGAAGTTTGATTTTAGGAACCATATTGAAATATGACAATGTTATTTACTTGGCCCCTTGGCTTAAGTGTGAAAGATTGAAAGAATTACATAAAAACCAAATTAAGCAAAAACATCTATGTTTTTTTAAGCCCAAAAGTCCAAATGTGCAAGATTTAGCCCAAGTTCTTTTTTAAACACCAAAAAGTAAGTGTTCAAAACTTAAGCATTCTTTTTAAACACCTATAATGAAGTGTTTCAAAGACTTAGCCATCCTAATTCATTTTAAATACCAATGTACAAATGTTCAAGATCTAACATGTTCATTTTAGGACCCAAATTGAAATGTGCAAGATTTGACTAATTCCTTTTAAAAGCCTAAAATGAAATGTTTGATTAGTCTAAACAAGCAAATTAGTGTTCCAAATCATGTCTATAACCTGTAATTTTTAGATAATAATGTATTAATTTGAAGCACTTTCTTGGATGGGAAAAAGATATTTAAAATTTAGATCTTAGTTTTTATTTTTTTGACACATAGTGACTACAACTGATCAGAGATGACTGATGCCAGTTCAAGGCAACCATCACCGATCAATCTATTAGAAAATTGGTTCCAGTCATGAAGAATAAATATCAGTTGATAAATACTATCATTGATCACATGTGGATCCCAAAGCAAAACTATAAAATATTAACATGTTAAGTTAGGCCTTGGTTAGCATATAGATCAACAAAACTTGCAAGGTAAAATTTAGTCAAGGAGTTTAAATGCCTTTGAAACTTATAAATCATGAAAAGGACTGATAGAAAGAATAAAAATTCAAGATTTATGAAAATTTTCCACCTATAATCCAGAAATTGATGGTTTACATAGAATTGGGTTTAGTTGAGTAGAACCATGGTTGGTTTAGGCCAAACCATCACTAGTTGTACCTGACCATCATTGGTCTCTGTGTAGATCTAAGAAATATAAAGAAAGTAAAATATGGCCAAAATGAGGTTAGAAATGCAATGTTAAAGATATTTAAGAATCCATTTCTTAGTTTTAAACTTACATCTTCATCTCCTTGGTATGTGGGGTGATTATGGTCCCATCGAGCATGACATTTGTGATCAAGGAATATAAGAAGGGTGGTTAGATCATATGTTAGCTTCACAATGAAAATCAATTAAAATGAAAAGCAAACACACTAACATGCATAACACTATCTTGCATATATCAAAAGGAGGAGCATGGTGAAGAAACATAAATGAACAAATAAAAAATAAAAATGGAAAGAACTCACACAATTCATTACCAATTCCTTAAATTCTCCAAGAGGATTCTTTATTTAGCTTGCTTGGATTGTGCTCAAGAAGTCTTCATTAATGGTTCTTGGCTATCTCCATCTCCTCTTGGCACCATGGTTGGATTATGATTTAGATTTGATATGTCTTGAAATGGATTATCTTGGATCAATTTTGGCATTATAAAACTATGTATTTGCTTCATGCCCTAAATCCTGCATTATAACATTACTATGTCCAAGCTCTCTAAATGAAGAGGCAAATGCTTGTATTTATGGGTTTTGAAATCAACTTGGAATGAGTTAAATTCTAACCTAGGTTTTATTAATCAGCCCCAATAGAGTTAAAAGGTGTCCAAACCTCATGATTAACATGAAATAGGTGTGCTTTGAGATATTTTGGATTTTGGACAACTCACAAAAGGTAATAATTACTTCATAGGATATTCTTTGATTTTAAATTTCCTTTTTGATAATTCATTTAATTTCTCAAGGATAATTCAATTAGGATTTGATTAAGATTTTCATGTTAATTAATCCATTTTAGGATTTTAAATATTTTTTGAGTTTTGATTTAATTGATTGGGGCATTTGCTTTATTTAATTAATGTTTGGGCCAAATTGATTTAACTGTATGTTATGAAACCAAATTCGAGACATTTAGAAATTCATAGGCTAGATGTTCAATGGTTGGTAAGAATTGATCTAAATTTGGGTATGAATCCATTGGTGGTCACTTTTAGGTGTCTACACATTGTAGACTCATTGAAAAGTGCTAAAGCATCTATTTCTCTTTGGGATGCCTTTCATATGCTTGGCCAAAAAGGGCTCTTACAAAAATATCTGTCCACTTTCCATGCTAGTCCTCCATCATCAAGAAATGTTCATGGTCATGTAGCTATTACCAATGCCTCTAATAGCATTGTATAACCATCTATTAAATTTGAAAAGCCTCTACCTTTTTACCTCACTCTCATTATGGGAAATAAACTAGTCCATAATTGCATAGATGAAGTGGAGCTAGCATATCTGTGATGCCCAAGGTTGTAGTGGAAAAATTGGGCATAAAGTATGAACCAAATAGTAAGGGAGTGATTTAGTTAGATGGTACACATCAAATTCAGTAGGATTGATCAAAGGGTTGAAGGTTTTCTTGCATGATTTTCCTAGTTTCCCATTCTTCAAGACATTGTTATTGACTTGCCTACCCACTTTAAAATTTATTTTTAAGAGATTTTATAGCTAAGATAGAAGGATACCTCTCAACTAATTGGTCCTTATTAGCCTTCAGGATAAGATATGGACTAAAAGTGACCATAAGGACTCAACCACTTGCAAGGTTCCACATTGAGACCTATGTAAAAACAAGCTCTAACTTCAATTATGTCATCAATGAGAAAGAAGAGGCTATCGTAGATGATGGTGATTCCTATAAGATTGAGGGAATATATGACTTGTTTCTATATGATTATGGTGCATATGCTTATGAACATGATACATATACCTACTTTCAATAAACTGACCTTGGCAGTATATATCATTCATGAAGGAACATTTGAGCAAGTTGAGGTAAGTGTTGAGCATTCTTTCTCACAAGATATTGAAGGTAACTAATTGATCCATGTATATGATGATGATAGATTTAAGGGAATAATAGATGAGAATAACCATTTAATTCTACCTACAATTGATGAAGCCACCATTGAAGATGAAATTCATAAGGAAGAGGATGACTTATGGCAAAGTTTCAATGCTATATGTCAAGAATTTGATCAATTGGGTAAGATTACTTCTCCTCCAAAGAATTGCATAAATGATTTCAAGTTTTCTAATGAACCTAATGAGCAGGTTGTTGAATGTCTCACCAAACATGAAAGAGAATGCCTTGTTAAACATGAAGGTGAATGCCATACTATTGTTCAAGAGGTTGTAGTCTTAGAGGAGTCTCATAAGCCCAATATAAATATGTTTGTGCTTGAGGATAAGTAAACAATTTAGCCTATGTTTGAATCATTTATAGAGTTATTAGAACATAGTGAGAAGGAAATTGATGATCATACATATCAAGGACATTCTATCATATAAGAGAGCAAAGTGGAGACAACTGTCATGTCTCCTAATATATAGTTTGAAGAATATAAAATGGATATGATAGAATCAAGTCAGTTGAAGATACAAAAAATTTATTTGGAAGGAAAGAGAAAGCATTCATGAAATCCTAAAGTACTCCACTTTTAGGCGTGAGAAGACATAAGGATGGTAAGCCATTTCACCATTTACATAGTCAAGAGTTTGATGACAACCATGTCTCACATGACAATTTACTTTCATGGAGAAGAAAGGATGCAAGAGGAACCATATTTGATCTTGGATGAAGCATGGTAATATGTTTTCATCACTTCAAGAGTGAGGTCTTGTAAATACTAGGTTAGGTGTGTGTCTTTGTTTCAGTTGTGTGTGTGTTCCATAAGTGTTCTTGAAAACACATGTTTGTCTCCTTAAATGTGTCTTGTTTTGTGTGTCATTTATTTGTGTTTTTTATGGTTTCAAAGGAAAATTCAGTGTCAAAATTTTGCATAGGTGACTCCATATCCCAATGGATAGGATTAGGCTACTGATCTTGGCATAACAAACATACCACCCCTAGGAAATTGCCAAAAATGTTGACTATTTTGACCACAAGTCAAAATTGGTCAACCCATTATAGTAAAAAACTTATATATGTGTCTATTAGGATTTAATAGGGTATGTTATCATCCTATACATGTTATTTTATGTGATATTAATCTTGATCATTGTTAAATTAAGTCCTAAGTCATTTCATGCCACTTAAGGCTACTTTTAGAGTAATTAATGAAGGTTGTATAGTTTTCCTTAGTAGATAAGTGTTAAAAACTATTATTAAACATAAATATGTCATAATGTTGTCATTAATGTCAATTCTAATTGAAAATATGTAGGTTCCCAATTGAAATCAAGAAAATAGTTAGAAAACAAGAGGTTTTGGTAGTTGTACAATCTCTAAAGGAGTGTGGCACATGTGGAAAGATTATACAGTGGATCTTCAACTTCCTTGAACTCATATTGACACTTGGTTAGCTTTTAAATACTAAAAAATGGTCCAAAACCATTTTGTTCCTCTATCATTCCACTAGGAATGTAGAAATGGTTAACATATCTTCTTATGGTACAACTTATAGGATGGGAGTTGGGTCAAATGCCTCTAAGGGGTGTTAGTATAATTATTCCACTTATATTTAATTTTAGGATTTCAAGGATTGGTTTCACATGCTTTATGAACCAATTATAAGAAGTTGACTATCTCTCTTTGTAGGCTAATCCCTATACCTTACATGTTTTCTTCTTATTTGAGATGGTCCATACAATCCAATTAGTGAAATTATTTCTAGGAGATGTGGACATATTTATTTCATGGTTTCCATTTTTTATTTCATGTTTGGAGGTGGGTTGATGGGCCAAACATCTTAAGTTGCAAGTTGAGATCACCAATGGAGTTGCAGACATGTTCATCAACTATGGTGTTTTTCCTTTCATCAAGTGGTTTTAAGAAAAAGTATGTTTATGTTTCATATTGATCATAAGTCATGGAAATTACCATCTTTCTAGGCTTGGTATCAAAGACTAACATCTTGAGGGAATAACACAGTCAGCTTCTTGTAAGTACCCATCCATAACCAGGTCAATAAGAGTTCATGAAGATTACATATAAGTCATAGAGATGTAACTTGAAGTTTCAAGAGGTGTTGAACACACTCTTGAAGATTGAGCAATCAAGATAAATTATCAAGTGGCATATGATGGACTATGAAAACCAATTTAGTCCCTAGCATAGTCTTTCACCATTGATGTGCACCTACACATACCCCATAGGAGACTGAGAATCTTGAAATGAGGAAATTATAAATATTTTGAAGTCCTTCAAGGCTGTAAGGATAAGTTTAAAGATTGATATGAGGTCTAAAACTATTTGGAGAAACATATATTATGTATGTTTCCCATATCTCTATTCACTGACCTACATCTTGCAATTGTACCTACAGGTGGTTCTCACAAAGGCCTGAAGGTAATCATGGAGAATTTTGAGCATATTGGAGACATTAATAGAGTTTGAGGAGTTTAGAAATTCAATAAGAATCATGTTGAATCCATAGAGTGGTAGGTAGACTTGAGGAGTCATGTTCACACATAGAGAAAGAGTTTAAGGACTTGTTACTTTAAAAACTTTGAAACAGAGCCTTGACCACATTTGGTGCTGTCATAGAGTAAGGTGACTGTTTCTACGCTATATCGCTTTCTACATTCAAAAGATAGAATTAAGAAACTAAAAGAAATGGTCAAGGCTAGATGATACTTGGATATGGTCGTTCGCACCAAAATCAGACATTGGAAGGTACTCCTCTTTGGCTGTGGAGGAATGACACCTGCAAAGAAAAAGAGACTGAAACACGAAAAATGTTAGACAAGGAGACGATGGGTTATCAAGCAAATGCTTGATCCCTGAAGTACGAAGACTTCCTTAAGGGATATCAACCCATTGATTAAAAATAGAATATTTGATTGAAGTAGAAATAATGAAAGACAGAATGAAAGAAATAAAAGACGGAAAACAAAATGCGTACCTAATATACAGCAAAATGCTTTGCACAGTCACCGGTGTCAGTCTCTGTGCCGGTGTCGGTCAGGGAAGGGTGCCGACATCGGTTAAAGTGCCGACGTCAGTCGGGGTAATGACCGGCGTCGGTCGGGGAAATAGTTTTGGACAAGTCTTGGTCAGGTCTGGACAGAGTCTTAGGCTTGCAGAAAGGTCAGATGTTTTTGTCTGAGGGTTCGAGAAGCCGGTTTAGGAGTCAGAGGGATTTGTTTGAGGGTTTGTACAGGGATATGGGCAGAGTTACAGACTGTATTTTCCAGACAGGGTGGATAGAGGTGATACGGGTGGAAATAAGGTCGGGGTTATGGTCTAACTCTAAATCTGGATAATGATATCAAATAAAAAACAATAACCAGAGAGTAAAACAAAAACACAGAGCAAAGCTTACCTGTTATACGCTGAAGATAAAAGTTGGAGACATGATTGATGTTATCTCTATGTTGAAGAAGTTTGATGTAGCAGACCGATGCAGAGTCCCTGTACCAGAGAGAGAGAACACGAGAGATGATTGCAGATGACTGGATGCCAAAAATTGGTTGATCGTTCGGTGCTGTGTTTTGATCCCAGAATGTGTTTTGATGCTGAAGGTCCGATAACCGGTTGCCAAACTGATTGGCAACCGAATAACGAATAATGGATTGAGAAATGAATTAACAGATGCAGTTTAAGATTGATCAACGCTGGCAGGACTGCCGACGTCGGCCGAAAAGGTGACCGACGTTGGCGACGTCGATCAAGTAGTGACCGGTGTCAGCAAATGTAGAATGGGGATAGAGGCTAATTTTAGCCTTCTACTCATTCTTACATGCTGCCAGGGTCAAGGCTTGTGGGAAAATGGTTGACAGGGGTTAAGGGGAGGATGACAAGGGTTAGAAACAATTTTGGTGTCTACATTTGCCCCTTTTTGTCTTGTTGGTTGTTCTGGATGAACTGCAAGACAAAAATAGGAGTTGGTTGCCCCAGGTGTGGGATAAGGTCGATTCTGTCTTATTGGTTGTTCGAATGAACTACAAGACAAAAATAGGAGGCGGATTGCCCTGATTATGGATGAGGTATTCCCCCTCAAAGCAGGAGTCGAGGGAAGGGAACCAGGAATCGGGTGCTGATTTGACAGAGTGGATGAAAAAGGGGTGAGGGTGAACACTGCAAAAGTCATGATTGCACGCATACCACTACATGAGATGGTCGGGTCAAATTGTCGCAGGTCAAGGGTCAAGGAGTGCCAAAATTGAAGTAACTAGGCCCTAGCATTTAGTCATCTGCTGATTGGGTTATTTAATCAAAGCTGTAGCTCCAATGGGTCATCATGTTCTAGGTATCCCAGGCTCAGGAAGTGTTCCTAGAAACACGAAAATGTCACAAGTAGTGTGGATCAACCATCTTGCGATCCTATACTTGTGAGGGTCTAAAAATAGTCTGTGCACAATTTGGCTAACCAGTCATGGGATAACATACAGGCAAAAACAACCAAGGCAACATTGTCTTGGAAGTGGTCAAAGTCGGGGGAGATAGGCATGATCTCCAGTGGTCATTGGTCGAGGGGGAGGAATGGACGAAAGGATGTGGCTGAGCTAACCTTAGAAGACCCCATGTCAACTGAGTGCTGCCTACATAGCCCTTGTGGAAGGGCCTCAGGCCAATGTAGTTCTCCCTAAAAGGGAGGAAGGGTCAAAGGGATGGAATTGGTCTTGGTCGAGGGCAGAGTCATGGTTAAAAGGAGGAAAGAAGGTTTGTCCATCAGAGAGACAAACAAACGAGGGTGGTCGAGCTAACCCCAGATGATGTCATATCATCTGAGTGCTACCTACATAGCCCAAGTCATAGGGCCTCAAACCAATGTAGTTCAGATGAAGGGTCTGAGTGGTAGACAGGTGGTCAAAGTGGTCGATAAATTGGGAGAAAGAGATGTTACAGCCTTTTCCAAATGGTGTATTCTGCAACAGTGGTTGAGGGGTCTTTCATCTCTAGCAAATTTCCATATTCGTGATGGATGTATGCTAAAGATGAATTGAGGTCTATTTATGCATCAACAAGTATTGGTTTATGCTTAACATAAATTATGTCTGGTCGATAGTTTCCATGTGTATTGGTGTCCATAAAAACTAGTGTGAATAGGCTATGGGAGTGGCCTGAAAAAGAGAGTTGAGTTGAGTTGATTAGGATGGACAAGTGATGAAGTGGAATGTGACGAATGTGTAGAAGAAGTGAAAAGCATATTGCTCTTTCATTGACAAGGACCATAATGACAACATAGATAGGGGTGATGAGAACCAAGAGCCCCATTCATGCATGACGTCATTGACTAGATGTTGTGTTAGAACGGTAATCGAATCACTTTGATATTGAAGTGAGCTCGAAGTCCCTTGAGCAGGTGTTAGGAGGAGGAAATAGGGTAACCCATTTTAGAGCAGAGATAACTTTGCCCCTTTTTATAGGAGACCCTGAGACAACTATAAGTCAAGTCCATGACTCATTTTTTTTTTAGGTGCAGACTGATCAATGTGGGAAGCCTGCATAGAGATGTCATTGTGCTTGGAGGTCAGTTGTGAAGCTGATCGATGCGGGAAGATTCTAATCTAGTGCTGTTTATTCCCAGATTAGTCATAGCCATCCTTCGAGGGAGTGGTCTAGAATTTTGCTTAATATAAGGGCTTTTGAATAGCTGTCCTTCGAGGGAGCAGTCTATGAATTAAAACAATGATAGTACAGCTATCCTTCGAGGGAGCAGTTTGCCTTTTTAATTTGATAGTGATATAGTGACCATGGATATTTTGACATCTTGATTTGTTTTGACATAAATGTGAGTCATGGACAAGATTATAGAAGGTCAAGGGTTCCCTTTTATTAGGACAAAGCATCCATACTGTATAAAAGGGTTATAGAGGAATTGTTAAGAGGAATAGGGATGAAAAGAAATGAGGACTAAGAGGATGGGGATTGCTCAAGGGACGAGCTCAAGTTAAGTGTCAAGTGGACGAGTACTCGACTAGCAGTAGAACGGTCGTAGATGCAACGCATTAAGAGGCTCAGGTTTTGGTCGTCCATCAAGAGAGGACAGACGATAAGTCCTTGATCCATACTTGTGCGTGATAATAAAAGGTCTGAGCCAATTGGGAGCAAATTTTCCCCATTTGCCTCTTTCCAGATTGGTCAGGTGTTGATTGATGAGTGGATGTGAAGTTGGTTGATATGGTCGCTGATTGGTCGAGACTGGTTGAATGTTTTGATAAAAAGGTTGGTTGAATGTTTGATTGATTGATATTTGATTGTTGATTGGTCAAGACTGGTCGAATGTTTGATCGAAGGTAGGGTCGATGGACACTTGGTCGAGGTTTAGGATTAAAGGAGTGATTGATATTTGATTGAGACTGGGTTGAAAAATTGGTCGAGGTTTGGATGAAGGTTGAATTCCCCTAGCGGCTAGGGAGAATGTTTGATGGATTGGTTAAGGTTGGTTGAGGTTTAGTGGTTAGATGGACTATGTTGATGTCAAATAAGGGGGTTAAAGGTGGCAAAGGGACCATAGTCTAACGTGGAGATCCCGATTTAGGTGATGAGGTTGGAGAAGCATGGGTCAGTGTTGATGATTTGTCAGAGGGGTGGTCAAGAGGATCCTTGATGAGAAGGGAATCCTTTTTCTGGTGTTGATGAATGATAGCTTTAAGATCACAACAACGCTCAATGTCATGTCCCAGAGTGTGGTGATAATGATAGAATTTAGAGTTGTCGAACCAAGATGGTCTTGATTTGAGAGTTGATGAGTGGGGCAGTGAGGAGGTTGAAGGTTTATTGATGATGTGGTCAAGAAGAAGGGTGTCATTCCCCAGACATTAGCGAATGGCAACCTTGAGGGCATAACAATGCTCGGTGTCGTGCCCAGGCGTGTGATGATATGCACAAATCTGAGTGTCGTTGAACTAGGGGGTTTTGGTCTAAGAGATTGATATGGTCTAAGTGGTGGGAGATTGATGCGAGAGGACTGCAACAATTGCCATAACAACAAGGCATAAGAACCTGCTAATGGGTCTAGAAGTTTTGTTGTAGTGAGGGTTGATGACTTTGGTTTGAGAGGCATAAGAGGCATAGGTCAATGGTTTGGAGGAGATATAAGTCTGACGGGTTGATATAGTAATGGAGGCGACTTGCCTCTGTGAAGTATGGGAGTAGGAAGAACTCCTATTAAAGTGGACAGATGCTGGCCTAAAATTGAAGGTAATGACGAAGGTGGGGGAGGAGGCCTCCAGTGTGGTTTAGTAGCCTTCTTTGATTTGGGTTGAGGGCCACCTTTGTGCGAGGCGAGGTTAGATGTGGGGTGAACACCAAGAGGTTTAATCTCTTTGGGCATGATGGACGCCTGCGCGGGTTTGGACTTAGATGTGGACGGTTCTTCTCTCAATGGAGAAGGGATTCAAGATGTGGGCTCTTTAAGTGGAAAGAGCGCCGGAGTAGTCATGGCTTCTGCATGTGGTTGAGGAGTCAAAAAGGTATGATCATCTATGGATGATAAGAAGGATGAAGGCAAGGCAGCTGGTGTTGATGTGGTCAAAGCATCCTCCAATATGGGAGAGGTCGGTGGAGGACTAATAGGAGAAGAAGATTCTTCTACCTGTGGAAGACGAATGGGAGGAGATGGCTCTTCTACCTGTGATAGAGGTTGGTCAGGGACAAGAGGTGAAACTGTGTTGAATGTGTGTATATGATGGTCATGAGAGTCATTGGTCATGGTCTGAATGTTGTTGTGGCTAAGAGGATGGTTGGGGAAGGGTTGTATGTACCGTTGTTGGAATTGTTTTGTGATGCTTTGAGATGTTGAAGGTTGAGGTTGATTAGTTGTTGTCGAAGATGGTGATCTAATGACCACAGTGTTGGCCACTCCTTTGGATTTAGAATTGGCAAAAGAAGAAGGTTTGGAAGAAGAATGGTCATTGGTTTTTGTGTTAGTATTACGCAATTTGACCTTATCTTCTTCAATGGCGTGAAGTTCAAGCTTTCAGGCCATGGTGAAAACCTCGTTGAAAGTGAAAAATGTCTGAATCTACAAGGTGGAGGAGATGTGGATGACACATGCTCGAGAAAAGAGCTCAATGAGCTCAAGTTGAGGCAAGGAGAAGGAGAGCTGGTTAATCAAGCCTCTCCAACGGGCGACAAAATCAACTATTGATTCGTCGTCAAATTGCCTAATGGAGTAGAGGTTTGTGATCGAGACTTGTTTAGTGATATTGATTGAGAAATGGTCAAGGAATAATTGGGTGAGTTGAATGAATGAAAAGATAGAATGTCTGGCAAGAGAGCTATACCAGTCAAGGGCAGGGCAAGAAAGAGATAGAGGAAACATGCGTAGAAGTAATGCATCATCGTGGGCGATAAGGTAACAGGTATGTCTGAATGCCTGTAAGTTCTATTGTGAGTTTTCCTTACTCTGAAAGCGAGTAAATTTAGGAAGTTCCCACTGGTTGGGATATGGCCTGATAGGGACAAAAGGATGAATGGGCTCGTTGCAAATTCGCTCATACGAGAGAGCATTGTGTGAGCTGGAGATAGAGGTCTCGAGACTGGACATTTTATCCATCAGAATTTTGATGACATCTGCTGACGGATTGACAGGTGGGGCACCCCCTAAGTTGTAGGGCACCTGAAAGGTGCTAGAGGAGGCATATGACGTAGTCAGTTGTACCAATAAGGGTGTAACGTACGGATGACTAGTCGTAGGGACAGAAGTGGAGGCCAAAGGTGGTTGGGTTATGAAGGTAGAAGGCATAAGATGAGTAGATATCATCAAAGGTGGTTGTGTGACGGCATTGACAAAGGGCGAGGTAGGCACTCCTGCATATATGGGTGAAAGAGTGTGTGGGGTCGAGACAATCAAGTTCTAGTATGATGTAGAACTTGGTTGAATTGTAGGTGGTTGAGGGGGTAATGGAACCCCAATGGAGGTTGGTCTAAAAATAGACGGGGAGGCCAAACTTTACGTATAGGCCATGGTCAGGTTAATGGTTGAGGCAAAAGGTTGGGTAGCAGACGGTGTCGATGTCACTGCCGCTTCGCCCGAAAGGTCTCTCGTTGGGTTCCTCGCGAGATAGTTTTGGAGGGTTGTGACATTGAGGTCCAAGAGTCTTGAAAAATCTTGGTCCCCTTTTGAGATAATAGGCGACTGGGTTGGGGATGGTCGAGTAGGAGTTCTTTTAGTCTCCGAGTGGAACTCTATTATAGGACTGGTTATGGACGGGGTAGATGGAAGTGGGTGATGCTTCGCGTGATCGACTAGAGCCTTGGCTTGACTACGAGTCAGAATTATTCAAGGTAAGAAAGAACGTCCTCACAAGCTCAAACAAGTAGATAAGAACTAAAAAGATGAAGAACACAAGTAGATCCTAAAACCCTAGGAGTAAATTATTAGGATTATAGTGGCTTATGCCTTAGAATATGTGTAGAGGAAAATTGGCTTTTGAGTTGGGTTCTAGAAGAAGTAGTCTATGGATGGTTTCGGGTTAGTTATGGTGCTCAAGAAGTCTGTGTTAGGTTTCATACAAGGCCTAGTGTTAAGGAGCAAGCTCCCCTCACTTCACGAGTCTAGTGATAAACTGGACCTGCTTAGCCAAAATATACTTCCCCTAGCGATTAGACTCTGCCAGAGAATAGAGTGGGATTTCCCCTTGGTGATGAAGTCCAAGTAGGATCGCTGGGATGTGTAAGGTATCCGCTGGGTGATGAAATCCCAATCGGGCCTTGTCTCAGGTAAGTTAAGATGTTTGTTTTGTGCAAGTGGTTTAGTCGTGTAACATCAAGTGGACTAGATTAATTCAATATGCGGTTATTAATTACTAGGTGTGAACTAAGAAAATGCAAGCAATCAGAAATGAAAGTGTTATGTGTTTTAAGCCCCAAGTCGAAATGTGAAGTTGGAATGAAAACAAGTTGAGAATGGGTTGAAGAATATGATTTTTGACTAGTCTAGAAGTGCAAGAAAAGAAAGAAAAGTTCTTTTTATTCCTGCTTATGATGTCATTTAGAAGAGACGAAAGAGGCGAAAAAGGAAGGAACCTAATGCACCTGTATGAAGAGAAGAAAGAAAGAACCCAAGGAAGGCCCTAGGGTCCCACCGGGCATGCCAGAATGTTTCTACGCTATATCGCTTTCTACATTCAAAAGATAGAATTAAGAAACTAAAAGAAATGGTCAAGGCTAGATGATACCTGGATATGGTCGTGCACACCAAAATCAGACGTTGGAAGGTACTCCTCTTTGGCTGTGGAGGAATGACACCTACAAAGAAAAAGAGACTGAAACACAAAAAATGTTAGACAAGGAGACGGTGGGATATCAAGCAAATGCTTGATCCCTGAAGTATGAAGACTTCCTTAAGGGATATCAATCCACTGATTAAAAAATAGAATATTTGACTGAAGTAGAAATAATGAAAGACAGAATGAAAGAAATAAAAGATGGAAAACAAAATGCGTACCTGATATACATCAAAATGCTCTGCACAGTCACTGGTGTCAGTCTCTGTGCCGGCGTCAGTCAGGGAAGGGTGCCGACATCGGTTAAAGTGCCGGCATCGGTCGGGGTAATGAGCGGCATCGGTCGGGGAAATAGTTTTGGATAGGTCTTGATCGGGTCTGGACAGAGTCTTAGGCTTGCAGAAAGGTCAGATGTTTTTATCTGAGGGTTTGGGAAGCCAATTTAGGAGTCAGAGGGATTTGTTTGAGGGTTTGTACAGGGATCTAGGCAGAGTTACAGACTGTATTTTCCAGACAGGGTGGATAGAGGTGCTATGGGTGGAAATAAGGTCGGGGTTATGGTCTAACTCTAAATCTGGATAATGATATCAAATAAAAAAACAATAACTAGAGAGTAAAACAAAAACACAGAGCAAAGCTTACCTATTATACGCTGAAGATAAAAGTTTGATGTAGCAGACCAATGCAGAGTCCCTGTACTGGAGAGAGAGAACACAAGAGATGATTGCAGATGACTGGATGCCAGAAATTGGTTGATCGTTCGGTGCTGTGTTTTGATCCCAGAATGTGTTTTGATGCTGAAGGTCCGATAACCGGTTGCCAAACTGATTGGCAACCGAATAATGAATAACGGATTGAGAAACGAATTAATGGATGCAGTTTGAGATTGACCGACGCCGACAGGACTACCGACGTCGGCCGAAAAGGTGACCGACGTCAGTGACGTCGATCGAGTAGTGACCGGTGTCGGCAGATGTAGAATGGGGATAGAGGCTAATTTTAGCCTTCTACTCATTCTTACATGCTGCTAGGGTCAAGGCTTGTGGGAAAATGGTCGACAGGGGTTAAGGGGAGGACGACAAGGGTTAGACACAATTCTGGTGTCTACAGTGACATAGAATCTAGATGACTTTGAATTCCTCCATCATGAATCCCTATCATAGGAGTGATGCTTTAACCAAATAAAGTGAATGTTTGACTCCAAAAAGTGATGTAATGGAGGCCCCCTTTCTAGACATTATTACACTATATAAGGTTAGTGTTCTCTATAGTACTTTGAACTCTAAATGACCTTATAGTACTTGGAAAACAAGGAGCATAACTTCATGGTAGGTGATTCTATTTAGGTAAGAAGGACATTGGTGTTTCAAATAACATCAAGAAGATTTGAAGTATAAGGTCTTGACCTATATCATCACCTACAGGTGTATCCTTTACCCTTATAAAGGTCACCTACAATCTGACTGTAGGGTGATAATACAAGTTGAACACAATAGTTGGTGTTTGGTATATCTCAAGGCATGATATAAATAAGTTAAATCATGAAATAAGCCCAAAATACTTCAATAAGGTCTTAAAGCAATGGAAAAATCCTAACATTTTAGTATACACCTACATGTATACCCTTTTTTGAGTAAACAACACAGTCATAGTTGACTGCAAGCTAGACTAGGCAGTGTGAAGAGTGTAAGTTAGTAGTTGGCAAGAAAGTTGAGAGTGTTGACATACTTAAAAAAATATTTTAAATGATAATGACCATCTCATAAATTCTCAAGACATGGAAATAAGGCAAGAGATATTTTCATGCAACCTATAGTCATACCCACTAACCCTGTATAGTCAGTGAGTTCTATAGGAATCTATCTTGGGTTTTGGAATGTTTGAAGGTGTTGTAGGTGTGACCAAACCTTGAAGTTAAGTACATAAGGTCAATATAACCTATTTAATCCTCTAATAACCTTGGTCTACTTGAGAAGATAGCGAAAGTACCCTCTATTCTATCTTAGATAGAGGGCACTCCTATATGCACATACCTTACAGGTTTTTCATAAGAATGGTAAGATAAGATGCCAAGGAGACTCAGATCATTGAAAGGAGATATAAGAAGCTAGATTGGACATGAAAAATTATATATAATCCCTCATAGTCATGACCAAACTTATAGGTAGTGGTAAGGAGTCAAACACAATCAAGTTCTACTAGACCTAGAATAAGCCTACTACCTAAAGGGGGTCTAATACCACTTATAGGGTCAAGTGAGCATTATAAAGAATTAGAGAACCTCCATAGGAAGTTATAAGGTGAGTCAAAGATTTTATTTTGTAGATAAGGTCATAAAAAGCAAAAAATATCTCGAGAAGGTAACTTTAGAAGCTCATAATAGTATGGATGATTATCATGGGATCTTGAGGAGCTTAGATATGTTGAAGAAGGTCCTAAATAAAGATTTAGTGGGGTATGTTCACAAGTTCAAAATCATAGTTGTATGAATAATATTTAAAGGGTAAAACCACTTAAAACCCTATTAAACCCTTGCTGATGACTCGATGGAGAAAACAAGAAAAGGCATCTACGAGGGCTAGTTTGAGTAGGAAAGTGATTTAGAATTGCAGAGGACTCCCCATGGCTCCTTCCCATCAGATTATCTTGTACCCTATTTATACAAATAGGGTAAAAAATGGTATTTCTTGACAATTTTTTATGTTTTGTAGGATCAAAGGAGTTTGAAAGGATGTAGATCACTTTGGGAGATAGAGTGAGACCTAATCTAACTCCCCATACCTAGGTCTTACTTTATAAAACCACACAAGTACCTTTACAATCACCTTCATTTTAGCCAGTCCAAATTGGCATAGTGAATGAAAGATGATCACGAAGTGAGAAGGTGATAAATCCAATTGGGGGGACTTTTAAGGTCTGCCTGATGAATTGAGATGCAAAGAGACTCTTGACAAGTGTCACATCACCCCTTGCATGGATCATATTAAGCAACTGATGATCATCTTGATGCCAAATGTGAAGATAAGTCTATAGAAGGATGATAATGATTAAAAGTAGTGAGAACACTTTTTTATAAAAATATTGATGGTTAAGGATAGATACAATGCATGTTGGATCCTATTTATAACCTCTCCTTCACAGTGTAATGATGTTATTTGTTCCTAGTTTGCTATGGAGTGCTCAAGGAAGGACAAATGATGAAGGTGGTTTCCAAACATGTAGTTGAAGAGTCTTATGCTAATTAAAAATTTTCATGCCTTGGAGGGACATTTGTCCAAATAGACCTTGCATGGTCTATCTCATACTACTTTCCCCTATAGATGCAACTCTCTCCTTTAGCTTGACATTTATTCTTGTGACTCTTGAGCTTCATTCTTCTCTCTCCTCTCTCACATTCTATAAGTATTATCCATTTTAGATCTTGTATCTAATTACACACCATGTATGGTTAAGCCTTGATAGTTTGATGTTATACTTTTCCTTTGAATAATATAATCAATCTAGTTTTGATTTCACAAACATCATGTGTAAGTGTGAAAAGTGATGAATGGTGAAGTCTAGTGATAAGCTTCTATTCTTACTTCCCATTATCCTTTCATGTCTAGTGCAAGAAGTTCTCATTATAATAGGTTATATGGAGTGTAGCTAGTGTTTTTGGATCCCTTAAAGTGTGAAAGTGTACTTAGATTATGTATTTAGACCTCTAGTCCACCTAACTTAAATTGTCTCATGCATATAACCTCTATATTGAAATACTAATGTTAGAACATCTCAGGACTTTGAAGCTAGTTTTTAGGTATTGTTTCTTAGTGAAATAAGTATGATGATCTTGTGGAAATAATTATGGTGTATCACCTCCTTAGAATAGTTTCCTTTAATCAATATTTCTTCCCCTTTTCCCATAGGCAATTAGTTAGTGTAGTTGATAAGCACTTAAATGAAAATTCAGGGAGCTATCCTTAAACCTATAGGTCTACCTCTACTATAGGCAACCCATAGGCCTAAATGTATTCCCATTTTTCCCAAATATTAGAGTAGGCTTGAACAACCTCTTCTAGGGTGAAATATTTGGTGATAATAGGTATATAAAGAGTTATGGGAATGGAGGTTCAAGATGGATGTGACCATTGTACTAAAGTGTTAGGATTACAAGAACATTAGAGAAGTACACCCACTTAGAATTCCATGGGCATGGTGTCACCGATATCATACATTATGGGATTCTTTTAGTGGAAGGAAGACCTTATTAGACCATTCATTGGTGGATTTGTATGTGACCTTGTTGTCCCCAAAAATATCACTCATTTTTTGGACAAAATTTGAACTATTTTGGTCTACTAGACCAAAATCCTCTCTTCTCTTTTTAAAAATTGTTCTATGCATTCTAATTCTCCATTCTTCAAGCTTTTCGAAAATCTATAGACTCCACAGGTTTCTACGGACTCTATAGGTTCATTTCTATGGACTCTGCAGGAAGAAATCTATGGACTCAAATCTATGGACTCCCCCAGTTATATGAAATCAAATCTATAGACTCTATAGGTAGGTTCATTTCTATGAACTCTGCAAGAAAGAAATGGGTTCAACACTTAGTCATTTTTTTAATCGAGAAGTTCAAATGAAAGTCTTTCGAAAGCCTAAAGAGTACCCTTGTGGAGGGCACTTGGTTGCCAAAATGACCTTTGAATTTTTTTGAAAGGCAACCTTGGAGGTCAAACAACCCTTGTAGAGGGCATGCAGGGAGCAGGTGGACTGTTTCAAAGGCTGAGCAAGCAAAGGAATTCCTTCAGAAGGAAATCATATGGTAAAGTTGTTAAGGACCATTTCCTTCAGATAAAAAGTCTGAAGGAATTCCTTTAGACTTTTGTCTAAAGGAATTGACTTGACCAAAGGATGCATCCTGAAGCTCGAGGGAAAGTCTGACAGTGAGCGGCTAAGGAAAGAACATTTCCTTCAGACAAAATGTCTGAAGGAATTCTTTCAAACTTTTATCTAAAGGAAAATCCCAAAGTAAAAGTCTGCCAAAGGAAATAAATCTTGAAGGCCACCCGAAGGATCCCAAAGGGTAGGTACCCTCATGGAAGACACTCGACACTCAAAAAATGAACCATCTTTCAAGACCCCAAAGGGTAGGTTCCCTCTGGGAAAGATCAAACCTCAAAGTGTAGTGGAAGTCACCACATGTCCCTTATAGAGTCAAAGTGGAAGCTGCTAAGTGTCATCTATTGAGGCACAGTTTCTAATAAGTTTCAAAGCTGTGTAACGTGCCACGTGTTCTGTTATAACTCAGTGGAAGCCAACAAGTGTCAACATCCATAGTTTTTTCCTTTTGTTTCATAAGGACTATGGTGGGCCTCAAGTGAGTTACTAAGGTTAAGTGGAGCGTGCCAAGTGTCATCATCTGCATGAATCCAAAATGAGTCCTAAATGTTTCTACATGTGTTCCTAAAAAGTAGCAAAAATCAGCCAAAGCAAGCAGGAAAGACACGAAGGAATTGCTAAGGAGGATGATGGACCTGAAGACTTAAAATTTGTGGCAATAAAATAGTTTTTGATCTTTATAGGCTTGAGTGTGGGCTTGAATGCATTCAAAGGCCAAAATGCCAAAGGAAGAACCACTAAGAGGAGTGTAAAGAGCCAGTAAAGCTAGGAACGTATCCTTGAGAGTTTAAATTCTAGGAAGAGACAAAGCTAGAAAAGACAAAAGCAGAAAGAGGGAAAAGCCTGAAATATCTATGCAGAGGTAATTTTAGTAGGTGGAATAGTCCACTAAGCAGATATTTTGGCTTGCAAGCATTGAAGGCACTACTTATTTTTCTCCTTGGAAGTAATGGCAAATTGGATAGCTACACAGACATCAAAAAAAGGACCAGACAGTCCATACTAAGGAAGAAACATATAAGATAGATGGGCACGCCATAGTTAAGGCAATACATTATTCTTATCATGGCCCTCTAGGTAAAACTGAGGGTGCATTGAAGGCATTGACTGTGGCATGGGCCATCCTATGGGAAAGAGTGCCAAGCCTTGCTTGGTTTCTATACATTGTAATTTCTCTCATTATGCATGAGAGATCTTCCTGATCACAGAAGTAAAAAACTCTACCCAAATTGAAAGGCGAATACTGAGACTTTGATCTCAAATTGTTGTTCATATCATTTTATCTGAATGAGAAAGCAAGTTGTTTGCAAACTTTGTGATGTTATAGCTTGTATCATTTTAAGAGATTGTTCTTATCTCTGTCTTCTAAATGTGTTATTATTTATTTAATTTGGCAAGTAGAACTAGTGAAATTAATCAGGAAGGTGTCTTGAAGCCAATTGTGGAGAGACTTTATGCCCCCACAATTGCCTTTAGTGTGTTTTCTTCCTACTTCTATGTAAAGGATCTTGGGATGACTTTGTACCCTCATTATCCTTCATATTTCACTCTTGGGCAGTCGAGGTGGAGACTTTGTGCTACATCTCAGTCTGCTAGTTACTATGCCTTTGGTTACCAGTTACTTGTCACTACCTGAAAGAACTCATGTTGTTCCCTGTTTAAACACTTTTGAAAGAAGAGAAGTGCCTTCAGTGTTTTCACTAAGATTTTCTCCTTTATTTATGAACATCATCTCTAAAAGAAGAGGGATGGATGGTGTTACCCTACCCCTGAGTGTTATTTTTTGCATATATTTATAGTATATAGCCCCTTCATACTTATAGGGAACCTCCCCTTGATGAGAGGAGAGATTTATCCCCTTTGGATGTGGTAAACCTACAACTTTGGATGACTAATCTCCCTTGTTGTTGACAATATATTTACCCAATAGTTTTTAGTGACTCTACTAGGGACACAGTAATTTTGTGCAATTTGAAGCCTCAAGCTTCAGATGAAACATCACCTGTGTCTTACCTATTATCATTATAGCCTTATCCATTCCCATTATATAATCTAGTCTACAAAATAGATCTATTGAGGAAGAACAATAGTTTGAAGCCTCAAGCTTCAAGCTGAAGTAGGACCAATTCTTTCTCATTTTTATCCTACAATCTGGCAGTTCCATGTTATACAAGAAGCTAGAAATCTCAAGGTGTTGTTGACCTTATTTTTGAGTTGGTGCAGTAGAGCAATTTTGATTTGTTTCCTCCAAAACCTCACCTTCAATGAACTAGGAGTCTTCCTCCTACCCATACCAGGTCACCAACACAAGGTAGAGCTGCTTTTTCTACTATTAGCAAAGCTTTGCCTATCCACATGCCACCTAGATTTCTTATCCCTCTTTTTCATAATCCAATCATGGCAGTTCAAGGCCCCTGGGGTAACTCATTTGGCCCACTAAATCTTACTCCACCTCTACATGAATTTCCATGTAGCTCAAGAAAGAATTTTTGCAAATTCTTTGGTGATGGGAGAGTTCATCCTGATGAACAAATTTCATCCTTTAACATAGCCTGTGGTGTGATAGGCATGGAATATGAAGACATAGCAGTCAAGCTTTTCATGGAAACACTACAAGGTGCTGTTGTAGACTAGTTCTACCATCTGTAGGCTAGGTCAGTGACTGACTGGGACACACTCAAAGCCAAATTCAAAGCAAGGTTCAAGCCTATAGAAGATGCACATGATTTTCTAGCCCAACTCACATATATGAATAAGGAACCTCATGAGCCCATGAGGGATTTCATAGCAAAGTTTGACAAGCTGAGAAACTAAATTCTTGTAATTGCTCAGCCAACACCTGAAAACCTTAAATGCTTCTTCATCAACTCACAGCTACTTGAAGTGAGTTTTTTGCTGAGACGTGCTAGCCATGTAGACCTTGCTACTACTCAAGACTTGGCTAATAAGGTAAAAGATGACCTTATCTTGGCAGGGAAGATAAGGAGAGACCCAAATAGAGGTAAATCCTCTTCATCTTCTGAATATCCATCTATAGGCACCACTGATCAAATGGTGTAAAAGCAAGAAAATGAACTACTAGCCTTGAAAAGACAAATCGCTGAAGGTATGTCTACTCCCCCTAATTGAGATATGCCAAGGAGGACATTTTAGAATTAGGCACATCAAGGCAATGCTGCCAAGAATTAAGGACAGCTAAATCATCTTCCTCCCCCACAGAGGAACCTTGCCCTTGAAGTGCCCCCAACCAACTTAGCAGTTAGATATCTAGAAACTGAACATGATTTCTCTTTCCAACCTGAGTTTGATCAAGAAAATGATGCTAATCTCTTCACTGAGGAAGAAGAAGAATTATCTAGTGACTCTAACATTGGTTTTCTGAATTACCAGGATGAACCCAGAAGTAAAGGTGAAGCAGTTGAGGGATCATACATAGTGTTCACCTAATCCAAGAACTAGTTAGCCCAACAATCTGATCAAGAAAAGATAGAGGAGTGACCTCAACCAATAATTTCAATTGCTAAGTATGGAACCGCTCTGCCTTTCCAGCCAAAGGACCCGGTGGTTGCTAAAAAAGTAAGTACCCCAAACATTTTTGCACCTTCAACTTCAAATTCACAGGCTAGTCCTCCCCCTCCCAAAAACCAAAAGGGTGAACTCCCATCCTTTCTTCTTAATCCATTTTAGTCATAAAACCAAAATTCAAATGACTGAATTTGAATTCCTACAAGCCAAACCTAAGTAGTTGGACAGATTGGTGGAGTGTATGAAGAATATAGCCATCCCTGTAAGACAAGAGATTAGAAAGGTAACTCATGATACCCCAAGGAACATGCCCATCACAAACAATCTTGTCATTACTCCTCCTGCTTCCCCTAGGAAAATAGATCCTTTCTATGTTTCCCTATTGATAAACAGTCATAAGTTGAGCAATTGCATCATTGATTCTAATGCATCTGACAACATCATGCCCACCAAAGTGGTATAATCCCTTAGTATTACACTAACCAAGACATTTGGGAGATGATTCTCCATGGAGAACAAACAAGTGCCACTATTAGGGTAGATCAAGGACACCCAATTTGTGTTTACAACATTCCCAGAAAAGAGAATCAAGATGACAGTCCTGGTGGCTGACGTCCCAACCTCATACAGCATTTTGCTGGGATGAAATTTTTGCAAGGATGTGGGTGGAAAGTTGAGCATGGACCTATCTGAAGCAAGGATCCCTGTCAAAGGTGTTATGAAGAGGTTTCTCTTTGAAAAAGAAGCAAAATATGTTGTCACTTAGACATCTGCACCTGAAGCTCAGATTCTATTTGAGTCTTCAGGTAGGGGTAATTATTTTTTATCTATAGAGGATGTTCATGTTTTTGTAGATGAAAGTCCTATAGGTGGAGATCCATTTATTGATTCAAACAAGACATTAGAAGAATTGGTAGGGCACAATACAAAATGAAAAAGGATCTTCCATCTCTAATGAAGAAAAATCTGATAGAAGATCAGTTTCTGATGATGTTTGATCTAGGAATTTGATGGCAGCAATTCCTCTACCAGTGCTAGAGCTAGGATGGTGTTGATATCTCCTCAAGGAGATATTCTTACTCCTTCACACAAGTTGTAGTTCAACAACACCCATAACACTATTGAGTATGAATCTCTGTTACTCAGATTGAAGGCTGCTCAGGATGAAGATGTCAAACTCCTTTATGCCAAAGGAGATGTCAAGCTGGTGGTTTGTCAGGTGTTTGATGATGAAAACCAAATCATGCATTGGACTAAACTAGGAGAATAACAATCTATGGTAGTGGGCCATAATGCTATGCGCCAAAGTCAGGAAGAGGAATTCTTTGTCAAGAGAGCAAAGAATTATGGTTTTTAGATTGAAGACCACGTCTTGCCATGGTGCAAGAAGAGAGAACCAATAGGAGTGCACAAGAAATGTGATTCCTGGTGGAGAGTTCCATTCACTCATCACCGCATCTGGGGACAAAATGGTTTCCTATTGGTTTATTAGGATGGAACACCATTTTCATTGTCTCATAATGAGCAGCATCTGAATCACTTCAATTTTTGAAGTATCAGATAAATTCACCTGTACATATGTATATTTGTATAGTCTTTAGTTCTATTTTATGCTTTTCATTTTCATTTTTTGGAACCTTTCTTTTCTTTGGGTAGCATGACTCCATAGCCCAATGGCATACTTCAGGGCACTAGAGATTCTGGTTTCTACTCCCCTCAGCTATTCTAAGTTTTCAACTGAAGGAAATTCCCCAACTAGAGCCAGCTATTGTCCCCAAAATTATCACTCATTTTTCTGACAACATTTGAACTATTTTTGTCCTATAGACCAAAATCCTCTCTTCCCTTTGTAAAAATTGTTTTGTGCATTCTAATTCTCCATTCTTCAAGCTTTTCAAAAATCTATGGACTCTGTAGGCTCAAATTTATGGACTCCACAGGTTTCTACAGACTCTGCAGGTTCATTTATATAGACTCTATAGGAAGAAATCTATAGACTCAAATCTATGAACTCCCCCAGTTCTATGAACTCAAATCTATGGACTCTACAAGTAGGTTCATTTCTACGAACTCAAATCTATGGACTCTGCAGGAAATAAATGGGTTCAACACTTAGTCATTTTTTTGATCAAGAAATTCAAAGGAAAGTCTTCCGAAAGCTTGAAGAGTACCCTTGCAGAGGGCACTTGGCTGCCAAAAAGACCCTTGCAACTTTTCTGAAAGGTAGCCTTAGAGGTCAGACAACCCTTGAGGAGGGCATGCAGGGAGTAGGTGGACCGTTTCAAAGGCCGAGCAAGCAAAGGAATTCCTTCGAAAAGAAATCCCGTGGCAAAGTTTTTAAGGACCATTTCCTTCAAACAAAAAGTTTGAAGGAATTCCTTCAAAATTTTGTCTGAAGGAATGACCCAACCA